>QVNW01002024.1:0-13613 GCA_014825475.1 Pseudomyrmex flavicornis
ACTGGTCACATTTTATTTTGTTCGAACGTCTATTTCTTTCAACTATAAATGTTTTTTATACTTTTGGAAGCGCGCGTCGACCAATAATAAGTCCCGTCTGACTTTTTGCCAGATTTTTACCGAACAAAGTAATTGTTTATTTTTTGTCCTTTAACGTAACTTGCACTTTTTGTTCATACATAAATAGCGTTAAGCAAACCTGCATTATACACATTACGCTCGCCTTCAGACTCTCGCTACAACAAAAAAAAAAAAAAAACAAACAAACAGCTTGTTTCGCACGCAGACATTACTAAATCATTTGCCCGTGGCTGCGTTTCGCACGCACTCTGCAAATTTCCCTGGGGGGGTTTGCCCTTCGGTAACAATCGAGCGCGAATTCTACTATACGAATTCTAGAGTCGATACGGGAAAAAGAAAGGAACTTTCGCTCCGCGCCTCCGTTATCGCCTGTCGGGGGAGAGAGAGTCGATATTTTTATGTGAGCGATTGAAAGAAAAATTCTGCGGCTCTTTGTCCTCTGGCGTAACTCTTTTTCTCTTTCGCGATCGCGTTACGTCGTCGGCGCAGTTTTTTTTCCAGCTGTGATCTCGGTGAGGGCGTGTCGGTGCGAATTCCTGAATCCTTAACGAACCAAAACTCACAGACACTCGTGTGTGCAAAGTCGAATCCTGGTGTGATCGAAACAAAAAAAAAAAAAAAAAAAAAAAAAAAAAAAAAAAAAAAGCTGTTTCGTCGCCTCGACATCCTATACTTTCGACGTCTCGCATCGCTCATTTCGCTCGGCTTCAACGTTTGCTCGAGACAGACACCCCCGAATTAACGCAACATACGCGCGCGCCGCTTCGTGGCGGCCTGATTTCGACGTGGCCTATCTTTCAAAATTTTATTATGATTTACCGGGAGAAAGACACGCTGAAAGGAAGAGAAATTAAGCGGAGCGACCCTCGGATTAAACGGCGATTAACTATCCGTGCATTCCGTATCAAGACATCATCGTGTATCATCCGCGCGCGCGGTCCGAGCGATGGTGCCGGGCAATTTGCGTCCGTGTCGAGCGAGAAACGGGCGTGGAATCCGGTCGAGCCGCCGAGCACGGTGACTCCTGATCGTTATAATAAATGGGATAATGACATAACGGACACACACACACACACACGCGCGCGCGCGTAAACACGCCAGGATCGTGATCGCGCCTGGTCCTAACGTCGTAATTATTGCTTTCGGATCTCACTCGGCCCTCCTCTCGTGATTTCTTCGCGACTGTATATATAAATGAACGCTTGTCTCTCGGAAAGGGAAGACGCGCCACTAAGATGGCGCTCCCGAGAGAGAGAGAGAAAGGGGTGAATGTTGTTTCGGGGGCAGCGGACGCGATGGTAAACCACGTTGCGGATTACGTTTGCGGGTTTGTTTCTTAACACACTCGCGCGCATCTAATGTATATTAGATAAGCTCGCGAGGTGCAAAAGCACCTCGTGTACGCTCACTTCTTGTTTTCCTTGGACTTCCGAGGCGAGTTGGATTTTCCAAACAAACTTTGTTCCCTCGCACGACGCGTGTGTGTTTATTGGTCTCTCTTTGGTCGCGAAAACTCGAAGAAGGAAGTAGACGACGACGACGACCCTGATAACACACAATCGCAACATTTGCGCACGTGAAGTGAACAAGTTGATGAGCAAAGAGGCCAACTGTCGGTTTACTTCCTGATTTATTCATCAACCCCGTCCGGTTGTGTGCACTTTGAGGTTTCTTGCGCGCGTGCGTGTGTGTGTGTGTGTGTGTAATTCTCTTTGCGAATAATACGGGGAGAAGAAGGGGGTCAATAAACCAAGCGCGGAAATACATCAGTACAAAGTAAAACCGAGTGTTGTATCAAGTGTAAACTACAGATGAGGAAATTTTATATAAAATAATAATTGAAAACTGGACAATTGTTTTGCTTTGTCGCGGGATAATTTTATCTAGGATAAAAGGAAGAATATTTGTTGTGTATGACACCATCGAGAATTGAATCTAGTTGACAACAATATGAAAACGTCAATTACAATAATTTTATTAATTAATATAAAATAAACGTCATTAATATAAACGTCAATTTTATTAATTATTTAATATCATTATTATGTAATTTATTATAAATAAACTAAAGTATCTCTGATTTTAAAGTTACAACAATATTCGGACGCGCACGCACGCACGCACGCTTATTATTTTAAATAACTCGAACAAAATCTGTGTGTAAACATGTTGTAGAGTCTACGAACGCATTATCGTGGTATTCGGAGAGCCAGAGAGTTCAGCATTCGTTCAACTGCTAGCGAAAATTTAACGCGCAAAAAGGAGAAGCAATAATTAAATGGAATCGTTAGAGGCGCGCGTTCGGACACCGTTAGGCGAAACAAGAATTCTAATGCCGCAATTTATGCGGGAAAAATTATATACGGGCGCGGAACGTCGCGATTATTCCTCGGTAGAGAATTACGACGTTGGTAATCCGTCGCGGAAGGCTCCGTTATCTCCTTTTTCGCGCCCGAGTCTCTGTGCCCGCGCGCTAACTAACGGCCCTTCTTTTCAACGTCGTTAATCAACGAGCGCGCGCGCGCATACACACACTTGTCTCTGAACCGAACGAGAACCTCTAACTATACCGTCTTCTATTTTTTCTCCTCCCCTTCCCCCCTCGTCTTAATGCTCGTAGTGGTTCGTGCAGGTGGTTCACTCGGTCGGGAGCAATTTAGCGGGAGCACTCGCGGCGAGAAGTCGCTGGGAAATCGCGACGCCGATTTTATCGTCGTTAAATTAGAGTCGCGAGCGCCGCGGGTGTTTCCTCGTCGCTGGAACGGAATAAATAAGCTCGGAGTATGTACATGCGATTGCAACGCGGATTGACGGAAAAATACACGTTGCAAATGCGCACACACGTTTCTCGTTTTATTCTTCTCTTCGCATAAAGAAAGAAAAATCTTTTTCTTGAAGAAGAAGAAGAAGAAGAAGATATCCACACGATATTTCCGGCTGCTTCTTCTCGGCGATGTTTCTCTGTTCTTCTTGTATATGTGTGTGTGTACGTATCGTGTGTTATTCGCTCTCTTATTTCCGCTTGTAAACGCGCGCGCCGCTTTTCCGCGTTATAATATTCAATTTAGTAGGTCGTTACGTGACGACGTCACCTGTCGCGTTTCTGACTGAAAATTTCACGAGCGAGCGCACACTGCCGCACTCTCGGATTCGCCTAGTTCCGCAGCTGTCGGAGTACATATTGTTCTTTATAGCCGGGCGATTTTTCCTCTGCGTATCTTGGCGAGGAAACGCCAAGAAATAACCGCTAAAGGCCGCGCAAGCCCCGACAGCTGTCACTCAGCGGGGGTATGCATCATCCACGAGGTTGGCATATTATTCCCAACTAGCGGCGTTCGTTACACACAACAAGGTCGATTATTATTTCGCAGCGCGGAACTTTACCGGACGCAGAACTCCGTTCGTTTATTAAAGTAAAACCCAGAAGCTATTCTTCTCCCGGATAATCTAATCAGTCTGATGAATCTTCTATTGTGGCAGCGTTACCAACGATTGTGGAACAGTCAAGCCTGTCTTGCGACACTTCGCGATGTGTCGGAACAAATGCGAGGTTGAACGTGGAAATTGAATACCGATCAGTCTGTACAGGTAAAATCATATCTCGTTCGCGATCGATGATACGCAATAATTCATCTCTCTCGTATATTTTTCACATTGTGATCTTTACACACGTGATACTTTATTTACAAATATTTTGTCGTATTTAATTATTTCTTTAGCAAATGTCCAGCCAGTGGTACCTACATGTTTGATCCATTGAGACATTTATCTTGTTATTTAGATTTTTTTTTCTTTCAAAGAATTCAAAACACATGAGAGTGTTATTATGACTGCGAGATAATGTGATTTAACTTGGCGTGATAATAGCAGCGATTAAATTATGAAATAAGACGAAAAAAAAAAAGCGTAAAATTGATCCTCGCGGCATTTCGCCGGTCGTGAGAGAAAGCCATAAATTGATCTTAACGAAAAGAGGAGACCAGAGTTCCCGGCGAGGTTGAAACGAGATAGGAACGAGTTTCGCTGGGGTCACTGATAGATTTCCAGAG
Organism: Pseudomyrmex flavicornis; assembly: GCA_014825475.1. Classification (NCBI taxonomy): domain Eukaryota; kingdom Metazoa; phylum Arthropoda; class Insecta; order Hymenoptera; family Formicidae; genus Pseudomyrmex; species Pseudomyrmex flavicornis. The sequence continues at coordinate 4,131 of QVNW01002024.1, forward strand.
CTGGTTCTCTTTCTCTTCCTGTAGGATAGTAGTGTGTGGAATAGGGCGCCGAAGGGCGTACAGAGAGAGAGATATAGAGTGTAAGTCGGTTTAATAGAATCGAACAGGCGGTAAGGCGATCCCGGACGATCTGTCTTTTGCCCGTTGAACGGCCCAATCGAAACCCTCCCGGCGACGTCTGACGCGACATTTCCACGTTCCCCGTCGCACCCCTGCCTCTTCAACATCGGCAAACAACCCTCGTACAACGTTCCTAACGGACGTCCGCGCTGTTTCGTGGGGTAAGACGCGCCCTCGTGATCCGAAAGTGATGGATTCTTTCCAGTGATTCTTCTTATAGCGGCGAAAGATGGCGACGATAGACGCTGTTTTATCGCTGCGAGAGAACAAAGTGCTCTCTTTCGATTTTTCTGGCGCACAAAAGAGGGACGCCGAAAATAAAATAAAATAAAATAAAATAAAAAAACGTCCGAAAATCTGAGACTGAGAGCAAACACGCGGGGAAAATACAAATTGCAAAAAGAGATCTTCTCTAAGAACGTCTGATTTTGTTTGCTTTATCCGAATCTTTTCAGGTTTAATTATCAACAAGGTTACATTATTAATGTCATGTTATTCTCGAGGCGTCTCGGCGCTTTTAGCGCGCTCTTCAAACTTCGTTTCTTTTGCCGAGCGCCATTCTGAGAGGCGCTCGCGCAGCCCAGCCTCGAGAGAAGAAAATTCGGAAGATAAAGGGACGTTAACGAGGCGCGCTCCAAGAGAAAAAAGAAACTCCAAACGGAAAAGGGAACGCGGTATTCTTATATTCTTCGTAGGTAGTTTCACGACGGCGCCGCGTTTGCTCACTTTTTTTTTCCGCGGTTAGACGTCGTCGCGTGGTGGTGAGAGAAGCGAAGCAAAGAAAGTAAAATTAAAAGGCACGGCGGTGGCAAGCGGGTTAAATAAAAAGCACATTCTCCTTGTCGCGACCACTTCCGACGAAACGTTCTTCCGTTTCCGCGGAACGACGCTCGCGCGAGGAAGAGACGCGAGGAACACACGCGGTTATTGTTCGCACGGATAGCAGTTTTTTTCTTTTTTTTTTTTCTTTTTTCGTTTCACGAAATTTCTTCCATTGCGCGCGTCTCGCAAACACGTGAATTTCATGCGCCGGGAATAGCGAGTTTTTTTTTTTTTTTTTTAAACGCACTTGTTAGTTTCGTTAATAAATTACACGATGTATTCGCGATGTATTTGCTCGCGTTGTTTTAGCGGCAATTAATTTTTACTTTGTGCCTGGGATAAAACCGATTATCCCAGAAGCTCGGGAACCGCAAAATCAAGTCGGACAAAACAAAAACAAAAAGAAGAAGCTGGTTTATGTCGGCGTCATCCAGTCGGATAATTGCGCGCATGGCGGCCGAATCGAGTTATTTGCCGTGTCTCTTCGCTGGGAAATTCGCGATTTTCGCCGCGAAAAATGAACAGAGGTCGCGGCGCGAACAGCGAGCGAAATTTTCCGCGCGGTATCCCGTGAAATTTTCGACGCGGCCGCGGCCGCGGGATATCATTTCTATCAAATCTTACCGGGGGCGAAGTGAATTTCGTTGGCATTTTCTCTGGAGAGCCGTGGCAAAAAATGGGATAGGTTTTTGTTTTGAATTTTTCCATCGTTGCGTTGCGCGTGATACGCCGGGGCGAGTGTCGCCCTCGGTTCCCACGTGCGCGTGAGCGCGCGTTATACGGGGTGTGTCGAATCCGGACGCCCGCGAGTCTCGCGGCAAATTGAAAAAAAAATTGGATATCCGCCCGACTGTTGAGCTCTCTATTGCCATTCCATTAAAAAATACCGGCGGCGGCGGCGACGGCGGCGATCGGTCGGTCGGTCGATCGGTCGGTTGGTTGATCGAATGCTGCGTTTGCATTCCTCGTGCGTCTCCGCACCGCTCGCGCACCACGCACGCACGTTGAATGTATCCGGCGTACGCGCAATTTTCTGCCGTATACGCAATAACAAAGCTGCTGGTACGAAACTGCGTCCAAATGAACGATATATATATATATCACACACACACACATACATACGCGAGCTCGTCAACCATTTGACAGGTCGTGACAAATGTCCTGGAAAACGTGATGCGTGTTGACGTGATAAAATACAACGGCATAATGTAAAGCAGAAATAATTATTATGCATATATTCGCGTTGTAACGAACGCGAGGTACGCGTTGACGTGACATTGTACTTGTCGATCGCGATATCGTAAACACGAATAGATTAGAAAAGTAGGATTAGATTATCAGAGTGAAAAATGATTGCGAATGATGTGTGCGTGAGATGTGTGACAGAATCGTTATTGCGAGAAGTGAGTTTATTGCGCGACGCGCGCTGTGTGGGTAATATTATACTCGCGCTTTGTATTCTTCTTCTTCTAAAAAAAAAACAAAAAAAAACTGCGTACAATGAGTATCCAAACTTTTGCAAAAACGAACGCGTCTGCGTGCGAGACGCGAATTTATTACATGATCGCCGCATGGAATTACATCACGTGTATTAACCACGTTCAAGATCAGATTATCCACATGTGTAATATTATATTCAGGTTGCCGCAGCGTTTACGACGAAGTATCGATGTTCATCGATTTGTTCCTGCTTTGATTGCAGGTGGTTTATAATAACACAGCAAGCCCACGGCTTGCAAACAAATTCCGCTCAAATGGTGACGCAACAAAATTTTCTTCCCGGCGGTAGATTCGCCGTGCGAAGAATTGCGCGTGTTCGCGCGAGATTAAACTCGAGTTTCAGAAAAAAAAAAAATGCACCATCGAGAAAAAGCGAGATACGCTCCGACCGAAAAAGAGATGTGACCGGTTTCGGAGCTCCTTCGTGTCCCCTCTTCCTTTCCCTGACACCGAGCACATAAGACTGCGGAAGACCGTGAATGGCTCCGCCATGCAGTTTGTCCTACATACGCACGCGGTGCGTACATGAAGGGGCAGGTGTGGGCGCGTGTGAGTGTGTGCACGCATCAGCAGACGCGAACGCACACTCTCTCGCGTAGAAATACCGTATGTATCCGCGTACATATTGCGAATATATCGCGCAGGGCAAGCGTGTCGTCGTCGTCGTCGTCGTCGTCGTCGTCGTCGTCGTCGTCGTCGTCGTCGTTGTGTCGTCGTGGAGCATATACGCGAGTCGGGTGAAGCAAGTCGAAGGGCGTTTCTAGAGGCGGTCGTCGTCCCCACCAGAACGGGGAATATTATGCGGGGAAGGGGCGCGGAGGGAGCATATAGCATATCGTATATCCTGGTGGAAGGGCCGTGTCCCTCCCCGACGACGAAAATGCCCAGAACAGGCTTTTATGTGCGCGCGCGGCCGATGCATCACGAACGAGAAAAAAAGGAAGAGAGAAAGATGAAGAAAGACGAGAGAGAGAGAGAGAGAAATACGTAGACCTGGTCGATTAATCCACACTAATGGATGAAGAGACTTGATGACTTACGTTCGATGTCTCTGAAATCATCGATGTGGCACTCCCAATTTTTTTTAAGCATCTCTCTCTCTCTCTCTCTCTCTCTCTCGTGTCGTCTGGAAAATTTATCCGATGAGATTCGAGGAGTAATCTCAAGTTTCAATTTAATTTCTTGCGGGATGTTCTTTCCCCCTTGGGTTGGGACAATTCTCGGAGAAAAATGATCGATCTTTGTTCGCGCGTTTTTCCTCTCCGCGAACTTTTAAGAGAATTACTAGAAAATTATTGTGCGTGTTTTTAAGTATTTCTGTGTTTTCAAGTGTTACATTTCTCCCTTCACAGAGCGTACATATCTATATAGGGGAATGTGTTACGTAGTTTGAAATTCAACACACTCCGGTTGCTCAGTGCTTCACGATAACGCGCCGCGCGCGATGTTGTCGGAGGGTAAATATTAATTAGCGTTGCACTCTGTGTTCATTCCGTTCCCGGCGCGCGGCGCGTAGCGCTAAACCCGAATAAACACATTTTCGCCCGCCAGCAATCGCACCTTCCGGGATTTCGGCTTGTCGCGAATTAAACGAGGGGCACGATCGAAAATTCGGAAATTCGCCCCGGCGAATTGCAAATTTTTTCTCTCTTCTGGAAAAAAAAAAAACAAGCGCACAGAATACGAGAGAGAAGTGAGAAAACACGTCGGAGCGCGAAAATAATGCACGTTCGACAAAACGGAACCATCGCGTCCGTCGCTTATCTAGAAACGGAGTAAAATCAACAAATGAAAGGCAAATGCGTTTGTTTTATTGCTGTCTTGTCGCCGATCGGCTTTTCCGATCGACACTATCGTTATTATTGACACGCGTTTGTGCACCTTCGCGCCGCCTCGTTCTATCACCGAGCGGCTGATAAAAACGTCATTATCGAACAATTTATCTGATCATTTCAAAGACGCATTTGTGTGTTGAAATATTTCTTCGTGAATTGGCTGTCGTTAAACTTTAACTTAAATCTCTAATTACTTGCCGTCGTCGCGCCGCGACAACCGGACCGGCGGGCCGTGAAAACGAATTGAAAACAAAATGTGACGCGAGCGACGTGTAAAAATCATGTTTGATTTTATAGTGCGAATTGAGAAAGCTCAATGAATACGCGGAACAAAAATATCTTCCTGCGCACGCGCGCGAATGATCGACAATTTTATCGGCTCGGATAAAAACATTTTGTAGCTTCGGATACGTTAGATCGAAATATTATAACGCGATGTATATACGTTCGAATTGTTCCCGTTACATGCGCAATAGATAGTTCCTCGCGTATGTGTGTGTGCACGCGCGCGTTTGTATTCTGTATTTACATTTAAAATTACAGCGGTGAAATTCGTCGCTGCGGAGGAAAAGAGCAAACTCCAAAAAAATTGTGATGCGATAAAATCCCGCGAATGTGCCTTTTTCCACAGAAAACGTGCGGTCAAACAAAAATAGAGAAACAGATGCCGCCGCATGGTCGTACAAAAAAATAAAACTCCGGAAAAGGGAACGAAACAGTAACAGAATAGAAACCCGGCAATCTAACGATGTTGCGTTGAGAGAGAAAGAGATTGCAGTTCTATTTAATTTAACTATCTGGTCTTTCCTCTCTCTCTTTTTTCTCCGAGAGGCGCGGATGTAACGAAAATAATATGTAGCACTTGGTTTAGCTTTTGAAACGAATAAATAAATATCTATTTTTACATTTGAGCAATTTCACGCTATTAGGTAATCTCTTTTCTCCGTACGTGGAAACTTTTTGCGGAAAAATGTGCATTAATTGAACTGCTATTTGTGTTTTTGTTTTGTTTTGTTTTGTTTCGTTTCGTCGTCATCGCGCGCGTGCTTCAATTAAAAAATAACAAAAAATGCTTTTGAATTAAAAATACCAAAATATTCTTCTGGCCGGAGGTCAACGACACACCGGATAAGCGCGATAAAAAAGAAAAAAGAATAACAGAACGGAACGTATAACAACAATGTTGCGGGATGGAAAAGAAGAAAAAGAGGAGACGTAACGAGGAGGAGCAGTCCTCTGTCGCTCACCGGCGCCGTCGAAGCGTAAGCTCGACAAGACTCTCTTCTTTCTCATCCCGATACCGACTAAGTCGGCGCGACATCGCGAAAACTGTGACACAGTCTTTCGCTTTTTTTTCATGGCCACGTTTCGTCGGCGCCTTCTCGCGTTGCACAACGTCGATCTCGATTAGCGATCGCCATCCCGCGCAAGTAATTAGCACCTTGAGCGAGACTCGAAAAAAACTGTCGGTTGTAATAAGATTAATCTCTCGTTTTTTTTTGTTTTTTTTTTTATCGCGTTTCAAAAACGCAGTCGTACTTTTCATAAATAAGAGTTTACATATCTTTTAAGTGGCATATAAAAATGATGTGCATTGAAGTTTTTTGTGTTTTTTGTTTTTCTCGTATCGTCATGGTGGTAAATAAAAACGTCTTAGGAGAGACAGACAATTCGAAGACCGGCGGACGACGGATCAAAGTGGCTTTTGTCTCTGTCCTGCAGTAGCCTCCGATAATTACCTGAGATAAGTGAAATCGAAGGGTCGTCCTTTCTGACTGACCGCCGAATGAAGGACCGCACGGAAAGACGCGCGTTAAGAAAATTAAGAGAAAGGGAAACAAAAGGGAAGCCGAAAGAGCTTCCGATGTAATGACGGCTATTTTCGCAGGCACACAATTCCTTGGAAAACTTCTGTCGCGCGCGTAAATGGTTTGATTATAAGTTTCTGTAAGTAAATAATTTGTCTGGGGGACTCAGGTATAAACGCGTCCCTTAAACGCGAAAAGTGGCAATTCCCGGTAAAAAAAAAAAAAAAAAAGAAAAAATGTCACGAGAGGCATCTTTCATTTCGAGTTTCTTCCTCGCACGCTCAATTATTATTTGCCGACGCACGGCGCGAAAAATCGACCGCGTCTCCTCTGCTGACGAAACTCGCGGCAAGCAAAGCGGCAGAGAGGTCTCGTCGCGTCGCGTCGCTTGCGAGACGACGAGAAGTCGTTACCCGAAGTAACCAGGAGTAATAACCGTTAGGCGATCCTCAACGATCACAAAATTACTGACCGCGCGCCACTTTTCTATCGCCGCCGTGGGCGACGCCTTCGCGGTTTCTCGCAGCTCGTTCCCATTTTCCCCATTAATCTCTCCCTTGTCGTCCCGTCGACTTCAGACTTTACGAACCTCGAAGAGATTGTTCGCACTTTTTGCCTCGCGCCGCGCGACCGCTCGACCACCAAGCCAGGAAGTTGTAATTACCCGATACCAGCCAGAGCTCGCGGGACAGAGAGAGAGAGAGAGAGAGAAAGAGAGAGACGGGAAGGGACGAGGGGTAATCGGGAGGAGAGACCACCCTGCGAACACAGAAAACTCGTCGAGAGATCGTCGAATCTCTTGCCTGGCTCAGATATTCGCTCGCGATCCGCTAATAGAAACTGGCGCGATGCTCGTTAGCAATACAAGTAATGCTCGTGACCGCACATTAAACGCTACACCGCTTTTCTTATCAACATCTTTGATCTTTCAGATATATCCACCTGAGTTTTTAGATAAATTTATACAAATACAGTTCTGTTAAGTGTGTGCACGTATTAGAAGAATTAATCTGTAATTTCTTTTTTTTTTTTTTTTTTAACCGGTTGTTGCTCGTTTTTTATTTTTTTAATTAATTACTTTTTTTAGTAACTATATTTGTGTTTTAATTTCTATACATTTTATACACAATTGATAAAAGTGAGTGACAAATTCATGACTCTCTTTCTCTCTCTCTCTCTTTCTCTCTCGGTGACGCTAGTTTTATACGACGCGAAAAATTGCCGTAATCACACACAAGTCGTTCTTCGTTCGCTCACATTTTGTGAGCTTGCACCTTAGATTATGACTGCGCATGTGAAAGGAAAGGAAAGGAAAGTGCGCGTTATACTGCGGGTTCTCCGATAATGCACAAAAAAGAGAGAATTGCGAAGTATCGCGAGCTATCCAAAGTATACGGTTATGTACGTGGCGCGCGCAAATGCGGTAGCAAACAGTTCGCCGGTTGCAAACGCCGTAGGTAGGCACACACCACCAGACTGTATACCCTTGATTCCGCGACTGTAATTTTCTCTCGACAAAGGGAGGCACTCGGAGAGATGAAATACCGACACGATTTCCTCAACACGGGAATTTTAAGGGCGAGCGCGCGCACTTGTATAATTAATGTCGTCGAGCTGATAATTTTTACAAATTACACATTTCGCGATCTCGCGCCGAATAAGAATCGGAATCTCATTCAAATCGTAATTGAGTGATTGAGTAAACGCAATCTCGTTTCTTCGAACACGCTGAGAAGCGAGCGAAGTTTAAGCGGCTCTTTCGCCAAAAACGTCGGGAACAAAAGGTCGCCTGACGAAAATTTAAACGAAGCGAGACAATCTCTTCTGTTTCCACGTCCTCCGGTGTGTACCTGTTCGAAAAAGCAATCCAGAAAACGGTGGTCCATTCATAATCCGTAAGACGCCCGTGACTAATCGTGGGTTCGTGGCGCCAACCAGCGATGGTCATCAATTTTATGGGAAATCGCCCGTCAATTTTGTATTTTGACGTGGGTCCGGCCCAACCGAGCAGCGGCGCTGCTTCCTCCTCGAGTTAGTTCATTGATGACATTCCTCGGTCTTTCGTCGACTTCTTGCATATTTTTTTTTTTTTTTTTCTTATAATACATGCGCGGCTCGGAAAGTTTCGTTCCTCTCTTGTTCTCCGAGCGTCTGAAATATATGCACGCGTTCCGGGAGAACTTGCAACTACGATGATTACGTCTGCATGATGAATACGTCGATTCTTTGAGCTCGAGTGTGTTTCGCGAGCGGGAACACGGCAGGCGGCGTGACTGCGAAAGAGACTTGGAAATTTTTCGAAACTTCTCTTGCCGAAATTCTTCCGTCCGAAATTTAAATTCGGAAGCGAAATGGAATTAATCGGTTTCTTCGTTCGAAGAAAAAACGCTTGTCATAATTGGACTTGTTCCGCAAAGAAAACACAGCGGAATGATCGTAATTAAGCGCGAGGGGTGAAATAACAAACACTTGTTCGCAGACACGCATTGCTTGCTCGCTCGCATTCGTTCTTACCTGCCTCTCCTTTTCTCCCGGAACTTTGGCGAATTTTTTTTTCTTTTTTGTTTTGTTTTACGGAGGAAACGATCCGCGTTAAGCGAACGGAAATTGAGGGCAATTTTCGGCAATTCCGAATAATTCACGGGGCGTGGAGAGAAAGAGAGAGAGAGAGCGCGTGGTCTGAACGCGCGTTTCGATGATGCGCGGGGGAGCGCGCGAATAAACAATATCAAAGTAGCAGGAAACGAGAGACGGAGAGAGCGAATCGTATTACGGGGAACTATCTTTTACGAAGGCTTTTACAAGAAGGGGGGCTTCGGGGATTACGGTCCACCGCAGGAATCTCCAGGGGGATCATAGATCCGCGATACGATACATCAGGAGGGGTATATAACTGTCGTATATCTCTGATCCCTCCGCGATTTGACCGCTTTATCCCGAAGCGGATCGACCTCATTCCCGTTCTTTTCCGATTTCGCGCGAGGAAGATCACGTCGAACGTAGGTTTCGCATTGCGAGCGGAATAATCTTGCGAAATTTCTTGATTCCTCCTGGAAGCACCGCGTCTTTTTTTTTGTTTTTTTTTTGTTAAACAAATTCCACAGATTTCCAAATGCCAGAAGTGAGAAATGCCGCGTATTATCGGCGAACAGATTTCGGCTACCTCTCTCTTTTCCAAAGATCGAAGTACCATTCCGTGTTTCAGCGTCGCTTTTTTCAGCTATCGTCGTACGTTTCGTCCGGCGAGAAGGCGAGAGAGGATCGTCGTAAAGGCGAGTTCCAGGAGCGCGTCGAGCATTCGCGCGGCGTTGCATTAAACAGCCGACGATCGCCTCCTCCGGTGCCATCGACACCGGGAAGGTGTGCGCTCGAGAGGGAATGAAAAAAACAAAAAAAAA
>QVNW01002025.1:0-24565 GCA_014825475.1 Pseudomyrmex flavicornis
TAAATCATTGGCGGGTCCCCGCCGATGAATCTCGCCGGGTTCATCCACGCGGAAGGGGCATAATCAAATTTCGCCCCGCCATCCGAGGGGCGGCGACTCTGCGGTCGTGCACACTTTCAAGGCTTTTCTGTTTGCCAAGAGGGTGGGATCTGGTCGAGGGGCTATTATGGGGCTCAACCCTGGTACTCTCATGGATACGTCGGAGGGGTGTGTGGGGTGCTCTCTACTCCCGGAGAAAGTCAGCCAGTCACCCGACTATCCAGCAGCCACCAAACAATTGCGCGTGACGTGACGTGACGCGCCGCTTATGCCATCGAAAGAGTGTTTCTCTGCCGTAAAACACGAGGTTTACACACGAAAGTCTTGTTTTTTTTTTAAAGAAAACAAACTTAAAAGAAAAAAGAAAACTAAATTTATGCGTTTACTCCTTATCTTAAGCTCAAACAACATTTAAACATTTTCTAGAGTGAATAAAATTTGTTGCACCTATGTTACCATTTACATTATAAATTTTATTTTTCAAAGACTTGTAACATTTCTACAACAGCGGAATTGTATTCTGTTATTTTACAAGCTAACATTTCGAAATCGACATTCGCAAAAAGTAGCTGAACGCAAAATGATCATGACGCTTCGACGCGTTGTCAATATCGATCGCGGAATCGACGCGAGTTTATCTCACCGTCCATTAATCAAAGATCCAACTTCCGCGCGAGTGAATCCTCCGTCGTTCCACGGGAGGAGGAATAGATACCGTAATAAAAGACCATAATAAAAGATCGTTCTGCCAGATGGCCCGTGCCCGGTACCGAAAAAGAGACTCCTCTCTTTCTCTCTTTCCCTCCCTCCTCCCCTTTTCTCCGTCTTTTCTCTCGAACATGCTTTTCCTCTTTCTTTGATCGACCTCAGTCTTTCCCTTCAACGTTCTCCAAGTCAAGAAGTCATGGATATTTTTCACGGGTTTACACTCCGCGCGTAACATATGTGTCCGCGAACATTGATATGAGAACGTAATGCTCCCCTTTTTTTGTGGTTTTTCTGGGCAGCGCCTTGCGTTTTCGTTGGATGACACACGTCCTTTAGAAACTGTTCCATAAAATACGACGGGAGTGCTTTCGAGGTGTGAGACTTGATAAAAAAATAAAATAACAGATAAATATCATTGGCTTTTAATTAATATCATGTATTTTTAACAAACTGCTAAGTTTCGTAGATTTAAAAAAAAAGCAAAAGTGTGAAAATAATATTTTATATTTCTCGAAAATGTTCTGAAAAATAAATATTCCTTATGTAAATTATTCCGAATTACGATCGCTTTGTTTGCAAAATGTAACACAAGCAAAATACTCATCTCGATACAGCTGCAACGTGTCAGAAACCAAACGTTACAAACTGTTCCGAATAAACATGTGGGGAATGTTGAATCGCCTCTCTTGGCGGCGAAGTGCTGGTCACTTTGACACGATTGTGAATTAGCACATTTGCCGCGCGGCTTTGTGACCGAACAACCCTTTTGACGAATAGCGCCGCGCAAATTTAGCAGCGGGATATCTTTTTTCGAAGAGTTTTCCGCAGGTGCTCTGACAATCTTCGACGTGTTCTGCGCCGGAGTACTTTTTCTCTTATTTTTATTTAACATACGTATATATTAATGGAAAATGTATCTTTCTTTGAATAATACAACAAAAAATACTGTAAAATAAAATAAAATTTAAAGACACAAAAAAAACGTCTTGTTATAAATTTAACTTTTGAAAGAGCGTTTGTTATTTAAAAAATAAGAAAAATACAGCAAATAGAGTTCTTTCACATTTTTTCTTGGCTTTCTTGTAAAATTATGATTTTTGTCCAGAAGATATGTAGTAGCATGTGTTTCGATCCTACAGAAATGTATTAAGTTGTGCTAAATGGAAATAGATTGAGACATGTTTCGCGGATTATTTCGGGATATCCAGAAACGTTTACGGCAAGTTGCGAGATTCGTCACGCGACAACCCTCCTGCTACTCTCGATCTTACGGTTTTCCGGGTGGTGCGTGCACGACGTAATACGCACACGTCGTCGTTTAGCGGAACGATCACACGGAGGTCCATAGCGAATTTATGAAATCTTTCTTCAACTTTTTCTCGCTATATCTTTAGCCATATCTTGACTGCCGTCATTCGAAACGTAACAGAGCGTTGCTAAACGTCTTTGTGTACTCGCTATAATGTAATAAATGTACGTGAGAGATCCAAAACTAGATTTAAGAATGTTCTTCTTATTTTAGTCGCTTAAGAATTTGCTTCTTATTAGACTTCTGTTTTCGAATTGAATAACACACACATATATATATATATATATATATATAAATATATATCTTGTATAATAAATATATTTTTTCACAGGTGAAACGTCTTGAGGAAGAAATTAATTTGAATAAGATTACAAAAAAAAAAAAAATAAATTAAATTTAAGAATGGAACATATATTTGAAACGAGTTCTTATTTCTCTCGAATATACATAACACATAAAATATACACAAGACTTTATAGACACTTGTATTTGTCAAATTACAATTTAGAACGATCGAAATAACGAGTCAAACATTCTTTCAATACATATAATTTAATTTTAATAATTACATGGTTTTTCCTGTCTCTTAAGATATATATTTCTTACATCAATATAATCTTTTATTCACTCATTCACACATTCTCTGCAAAGTCAAGAGTCCGAGATCGGCACTACAATGAGAAAAAACACGAGCCGCGTTCCGCGGCTGCGATGTGATCTTATTATTATGTCTTCCGCGACACAAAACGATCGGATTTGTATCTCTCGGGGCGACACAAAAACAGGCGGCGAGGTGCCGGCGCGACGTATCGATTCGAGTTCCCCCTTTTCCACAAGTAAATTTGACGTTAGCTAAATAAACACATTGAGGTCGGCTACGTTTGAAGTGGTCCCCGTTGACAGTGGGCGACCTGTGAACATCAGCGCGATTGTTCCGCAACGGGTCGTCGGCATCTTTTCTGGATTCCGGGGGCGGTTCCTCTCTCCAGGTGCCCCTTCCGTGCCGTCGGTGACTTCTGAAAGTTCTTTCCACGTGTAAAAATCACGATCATTCTGCGCGCGTTTCATCGCGGTGCCTCAAAGGACGCTATTATCGATGTTCGTTCGCTCATTCACGCATTCATTCGTCTTACGCTTAACTTTAGACAGTCTTGAGTCTCTATCTCGCAATTGTTATTTCTATTATTTTCGGCATTGTAATGCGGAAATATCAATGTAACATTTAAGAGGAGAATATATATTTATTTATGTACACTTTGTATAAAATACTTCTATAGCACATGTAGATCTTCTTTTTTTTTTAGTTTTATCTTATACGATTATAATAACAAAGAAATATATAAATTGTAATATTTTATATATAATACATTAGTGTATTGAGACAATTTTTACATTACATGTTTAGAGAATTTTATATAAACATATGCGTATGTTTATATAAGATAATACACATATATTCATATATGCATAAACAACGTACGAAAATATAAATCTTCGCGCGTGTGTCGTAATCTTTAAAAACAAATATTTTTATTTAACATTAAATAATTGTTGACATAAGGAAACGAGGTCGTACGAACAAGAAATTACATATATTTATATACTTCAATAAGAAATAATAATCTAGTTGTGTAATAGAGACAAGCGTACTGTAAAGCACAGTTTTGTAATTCACATATAGAAAACTCTTAACTCTCTCCTAAAGAATTAATTAGTCATTGCAAAATGTAACTTCATGCAAAGAGGACAGAATATATTTTAGTAATTCTAAATTTCTATTTATGTTTTTTTTCCATCGAAGCTAGAGTTATCAAAATAAACACAATTTTAAACGTTTTAGTATAAGTATTCCCAAATCAGTAGATAAAAATATAGTTTAATAATAAAATAAAAATGTTTTATCGATCATCTGAAAACAATGAAACATTTAGCAAACTTTTATAACAAAAATTAATACTTAGAACAAAAAGTGCCTCACGCAAAATAATAATTTGCATATTATTTTTGTCATTATTTTTGCTTGATCAAAGTATATTCACACTCTAATACCTATTTTGGTAAAAATCGCTATGACTTAGAGTGCGTCTCTAAGTGTGCTTTCAAAGTAGTTCGATTTATGAAGGCTTTCGAGCAAACTGGACAAGGATACGCGCGCGACAAATGATGTTTCAAGTGCTCACCAAATACAACATTGTCTGTGAAAGTTTTCTTACAAATATTACACTTGAGTCCATCCTGAGACGAGGTTTTTCTCTCGTTCAAGTGAGTCTTGGTGTGCGCGTCAACTTCGCCGACGTTGTCAAATTGTTTTTGGCACACCCGACAGCTAAACTTCACCGCTCGAAGGATACCTATTTGATTCCCAGTCAAAGGATTCGGAACCGCGATTATGTTGTTGGTATCGCTGATATTATATTTTATGTCTTCTTTTGTTTTATGAGATTTTATGTGATCACTGTAAAAAAATGTTCCCAATGCATATACGTTACAAAAGATAAAAAAAACTCTTTATCTTAGAAATTATACATTATTCGCATATATATTAAACACAAAATAACTTACTTGTAAGATTGTTCGGTCTTAAAATTAAGCTTGCAGTTTGCACATTGGTAATCTATTTGTTGTGACAAAATTACAGACGGTGAGTTAATTTGAACTACATTTGTCTGTAATTTTACTTTGAAGTGCTCGTTCAAGCAATGATGCTTGGCCTTTTCTTTGTAGGCAAATGTTTTGTAGCACTGATTGCATTTAAACGGATTCGACGGATCGTTACTAACATGTAATCTTATATGCTTTTCATATGCTTTTTCAGAGTCACTTTCTAAATGACAAATTTCACAAGTAAAATGTTTCCTAATGTGAATGTACAACTTCTGTGGAGTAGAAAAAGTCTCGGAACACGCAGAACACGAGTAAGTGTCTTCTTCTTTTTGAAAATAATATTCCTTACACACTTCACACTGAAGTGCCGGTTTTGAATAAAACAAGCATTTTTTCAATTTGCAACTATTGTTTTTGCAGATATTTTTGCGATTTTCTAACTCTTGGGATTCTATATTCTCTGTTCCTGCAAAACTTACAGGCTTATTTTTTAGACCTGATATATTTCGTATCTTATCTATTCTTATAGTCAGACGATATATCTTTGACTTTTTCGCTTTGGACTTTTCATGTTCAAGACTTGTGTCACAACCATTCATATTTCTTCCGCTATCAATTGATATATCCATTTTATTTTTCTCATTTTGTTTTGTAACCTGAAACACAAATATAAATATTGTTTAGTTTCACCATTTTTTCTATATAAAAATGTGTTGTCAAAATAAACTTACATCATCTTGCAAAGATGAGCTTTCTGATGGTGTTATAATTTGTTTATTCAAGCTTTTATCTTTAAAGGACATTTTTTTCACTGTATTTTCTAGTACATCTTCAGCTGACCGTTTTCTCAAAGGTTCTATAAAATTGTATATATATAATATGCATATATGTACATGTATACATCTACAGAGACATATAAGTTTGCATCCAGATTTACCTTCTATGTGACCAAACAAGGTGGGAACAGCTTCTGCTTTCAGATCTTTGGATGATGTAAAATCAATCTTCTCAAAGTGCAGTTCACAAAGATACGGAGTTTTTGCATCATTAACAATGCCCGATGCTAAATTACAATTTTCAAGCCACTGATTCCTTACTCTAGAACGCAATACAATAATTGATACCACATCTCACATCACATGATTGTGAGATGCAGTATCAATGTCATGATGTAGAATCTACTAACCCATCATCTTCTGGAAATGCGAAGAACAATATCTGTTCGCCATTTATCTTTGTGAACTGTGTGGAGGGACAGCCTTTGATCGCGCAGGTTATCATCATTAAGTCTTAACGAGAGACACTCAAGGCAATAGAATAAATTTTACATGTAAATAATATCTATATAACCTATAAAACGAAACTACGAATCCCGCCTAAGGAGACGTCATGAAAGTACGAATACACGAAGGGATCCTAAATTATTCTTAGAAACGCGCAAACCTCGAGTGATTCCTTTCAACGGACACTCTTTATTTCCCTCACCTCCTCTTAAGCTTCATCTTACATGGCATTGGACCAATCAGGATAAAGAAATCTTTGCTCTTTTTGTTCTGACTGGTAAATCAAACGCCACTTTACCCAACGAAAATGATTTTGGAACGTACGCGGTCCTGATCTTGCGCATTCAATCTATTTCGCGCGAGCGTAAGATTATTGCTCAAGAAGGAGATAAAAAGAATAAATGTAGTAAATAGCGGACAACGTGATCTCGACGCAAATCTCGATGTGTTAAAATAACAACAACGTTTGACTGTCACACACTCTTTAGGTTAGGTAAGACCATTAATGTAAAAATCAATAGTTCTCGCATGATCTCCCTGAAGCCACGTTGCAAGCGTCGGTCTTCAGGTTTGTTCTTTTTCTATAACTCACAAGTGAATTATGTGAAAAGTGTATACAAGCGTTCTTTTTCGGACGCGCGCGTGACGTCACACAGAACTCGTGTCTTTTTCAAAGTGTAGCAATCCTAGTGGTTTTGAACCATAGAATTAGCGCAAAAATACAAAATCATATAGAGAGCGCGTAATTATTAAAAAAAATTACATTTCACCTTATCATTAATTTTTTAAACTGAACTAACTTGTGGTTAAACTAATTACATAATTTATTTTCTTTGTTTTTTAGAATCGAGGAACTTTCGAGTTTTTGATTGAAGAAATTCCGCTCCGGAATTCTTTGAAAAGATCAAATTTCGAATTGACTCACAATCTGCAGTGCTAAAAGAAGGTTTTATTTAAGGCTTAACAAGTTAAACAACATATTAAAAACAAAAAAACAGATCAAATAAGAAAGAAAAATGAATAAAATATAAAAGTTATATTTGCAGCTAATTAACTATAGAGATGTATTTACGTACACGTTATTTTACTTTATAAAATCTCCTTTTCGTTCTCCCTCTCCCGTGTACAAAGCTGATAAATTGCTGGATTTGCGTTTTAGTTCGTCAGTCGTGCGTGATTCCCGTAGCCGCGTGCGTCGTCGTTGTTTATAGCTACGGGGTTGAACCTCGTTTGCTGAAAATCGATGGATCGGAGCGGGTTCCCGAAATGATTTTTATATAGAATTTAGCGATTTTTCAATGTACTCCGTAGATTTAGATGTTGAAAATTTTCTCCGTGCACTCGATTTACGTTAAAATTTTATATTTTTGTGTAATGTTTGTATATCGTGTGTTCGATTAATTATAACGTCGTATACGTTACATTCAGAACAATCCGTGTGATAGTGAAAATTTTGTCCATAATCGATTATTTATTAAATATATTTTCAAAGTTGTAACGCGGAAAAGAAAAGAGATCTAATTTTTCGCGTGTACATATAAATAAATAATATATCCTATATTAAATAACGAAGAAATTGTACATATACGGTAATTTTTAATTAATAGAATCTTACGTGTCTTTTGAAGCACGTTTCTTCTCTTTAATTCATGATTCCTGAGCGAAAAAATATGTTTCTCGTTTGCGTGACCGTGGGACTTGTTTTCCTGGCATCGAAGTATCGCAATAACGTACTTCGCAGCGTCAAACATTTATATGAAAATATAAAGATTCAGGATAAGATAAAGGAGAAAAAAACCAAACAGGCTAAGCAAGAGAAATATATTACTGATAAAAGTACTGATCAAAATAACGACAATAACGATGACAAAGAGAAGATTCATCTTGTATTGGATAAAATTATTGTGGCAGACTCTCCAGAGAAGTGCGATTGTGCTGTACAGCTTATTCGCTGGTAAAGTATATCGAAGTTATATATTTTCCACGAAAAAAAAAAACAAATAACAGTTTTGTCCACATTCTTATATTGTAATTTCTTATTTTGTCGTATAAATTTATATCCCATTTAGAAGTATATTTTGTTCACATATATAATTGCACATATTCTTATTACGTAATTGTACGAGCATTCACAAGTATTTGAACAGAAGTCGTTACAAGACCCTTGTAACGTTTGCATAACATGAAGGAAACGATTGTTTACATTTTTTTCTTGAAAACAGTTCTATTCAGACGAGTGAATGTTCGTGTACGAACACGAAGAACAACATGTCTTGTAAAGTGTTCTTGAAATTATGGAAAGATCCAGCATACTTATTGATGTTACCGTATTTAACGCGCGCGAGAAGAATTAACAATAATTTATGAGAGAAAGAGAAAATAATAAAACTTTATATTTCTTATGATTTCTTTTCTTGTGAAAAATAAAATTTACTGTGTAATTTTTTCGTAATTTAATTTGAATTAGGAAGATTTGCAGTTTTGAAAAAACTTTAGTTGTAATATATATTTAAAAAAATATTTCCTCCCCGAATTACATTTCACTTCTCCGATAATTTCGAAAATTATTAGCAAAGTTATGTATTTGTGTGCATTTTTTTTCTCTTACAGTAATCTCTCTAAAGGTGTGCTGGGATTTGGCTGTGAATGGGTCAAAGAAGGACCTGTTTCCCTCCTGCAATTGTCCACTTACACTGGAATAGTTGTTTTGTTTCGTATTGGAAAGATCGGTTTTATTCCAAAGAAACTCAAGGTACGAACCAGCTATTTCTATAAAACAAAAATATATCTACATGTAATCATTGTCCAGTTTTACGTGAAACATATAAAAAACTAGTAGAAATCAATTTTTAATAATACTTAATAACTTGTTCAGGAATTGCTAGCTAGCAAATACATTCTTAAAGTTGGAGTCTCTTCGTACGAAGATGGACAAAAGATAGCCAAGGACTATGACTGCGTGTTTAACGGAGCTCTTGATTTGAGAACTTTAGCCTTGAGCCTTCGTCTACCATGCCGTAAGAGCTTAGCTGCCATGAGTTTGGAATATCTTGATCTCGATATAGACAAACTGATAGATGTGAGGTGCAGCGACTGGAACGCTGACACCTTATCCGACAAACAAGTGCAATATGCTACTTGTGATGTACTCACGTCTCTTAGCATTTATCGTAATGTAAGGAAAACGGACTTGAAACTGCGTTATACGTATTCATTTTTATAAAGCGATCCTTTAAATTGTAAATTTCACATCGAAAAATTGCTTTTCTTACAGATATTGAAGAGAGAGAAAGCGAAATATTCATTATGGGAAAGATTAATAATTTATTTATGTAATATGTTAAGCAAAGACGTAAATGTTCGGGTTCACGGCTTGCCTGCTGGAGTAGTCGATACGAGGTATCATAGCACATCTATAATTAGAATTTGTATTTATTTTTTAAAACATATAATGCATATATTGTGTAATCATTTGTATGTTCGCATTCCTTGAAATTGTTTTATGAAAACTGTTACTTCTGTGTTCAAGGTTCAATATTCAAGAATCACCGAGTGCAGGGAAGACACTTAGTGTCACTGCCAACGATGCTTTATTAAAGAAAAAATCACTAATTATGGATAAAAATAATAATGCTGAACGTAAAAGTCAAATACCTACTAGAATTAAGCCGTTGTATCATAATTGTTACTTGCAAGCGCCTGATGGAGATATATTGTGTACATGCGACCGTAAAAAAGCGGAATGGTATATCACAAAGAAATTGGGCGAAGTTGTGGAGACAGAACCGTTTACTGTGAGATTGAATTTCGAGCCGTCCGGTCGAGCGCAGGGAGAAGTTGGGCTATACTACACACAGGCGAAAGTCAATATGTGCGTAGTCTGCGGAGAAAAGGAGCAATTTATCAGGAAGAACGTTGTGCCGCGGGAGTATCGAAAATACTTTCCGCGTAAGTATCTTTCGTTTGTACATGCAATAAATTGTGTTGTATAAGTGTCATCTTCAAGTGTCAAATATCTAATTTTCTCTTTTAGTGGTAATGAAGGCACATCAATCTCACGATGTGTTGCTGTTGTGTCCCAAGTGTCACGAGATCAGCAGCAACAACGATCTGCAGCTTAGAAAAAAGTTGGCGGATATATGCGATGCGCCGTTGATTGGACCAATAGCACACTCGCGAGAGAAATACCTGAACCACTATCGAAAGTTGCACTCGGCTATCAAAGCCCTGAAGAAACGACTGTTGCCGCAGCAGCGGCGCGAAGAGCTCGAAAGATACATAATGGATTATACCGGGCAACAGAAGATCACACCAGAGCTTCTCAATGCCTTGAATGAACAGGTTACGAACGCGCTGGTTCAACAACCTATTCCTACTCACTACAAACAACAGCCACACGGCTTGAAGGTAATTATTCTTGAGAAATAAAAACCTCTCTGTTTCTGTGTGATACCTATTTATAATATATGCGTTTATAAATAATTTGTGCGTTGTTCCAGGTCGTACAATACTTTCAAAATCGAGAGGGTGGGCTTGTTGAATTGGAACGTTTGTGGAGAGAACACTTTCTCGATTCTATGCAACCGAAACACTTGCCAAGTTATTGGTCTGTATACCACAATCGAGAGCGACTGATCATACGCCTAGAACAGAATAGAATTGAACCCGAAGATGCGAAAGTAGCTGGTTTAACGAAGTAGTACTCTCTTTCTATATGTATATGTATATTATTTAAAAAATTAACTAAAGTCTCGTATAAAAGCGAGAACTTCTATACGACCATTGTACACAAGTTAATGTATCTCCAAAGATTATATATTTATACTTATAACTATACTCCACTTGTTTACTCATTTACACAACATGATGCAATAGCTCTTTGTTCACGAATCAGTTTGTCGTTTGATGAAGCTCAATTTATTCTTATAAAAACTCTTAAATATTAAAAACAACAGACTTAAAAAAATATACATCTTGAACTTTATATGATCAAATTTATATTTCTACGATGATGTTAAATCATCTATAGATTTTTTTACAGTGAATTAACAAGCTATGCTGAAGTCACTCTGATCAACATACCAGAGACACAACATTTTTACTTTCTATTTATTATGTACAGGTTCTAGAATAATTGTAAATAATTTAGACTAGTAGCAAGTCGTTATGGCTGTTTGGAATCTTCTTGACTACTTGTCGATCCTGATGGTGGTACTGAAGCTTTGAGGTTGTTCAGTTCCTCGTCGATGCGCTCTTTGGCACGGACGATCTTGGATTGCAGGTAGAACGAACCGCCCTTCGATCTGTCATTGGACTCTATGAGATACTTATAGTTCTTCTCGATCAGATCCGTCTGATCAGGACGATCCACGTTCAGGATACGCAGCGCTTCTTCCAGCGAGATTCCGGTTCGGGTGTTAGCGGCGGCGTGTTGCGCGCCTTGTTTACCACCGCCCGCCCGTCGCGCCGCTTCCTGGCTCGCCGCGATTTCCTGGCGCAACGCACGCGCGAACGCCCTGCCGACGACCTGCGAGCCCATCACGATAATTTGTATCAGATACTTCGCCATAGTCTAACCTCCTTCCTCTTGTTCAACAACTCTGCGCGAATCGGCAGCGCTGTCACGCCAGCGATGATCGTCCTCCTTGGTTTTCTGGCTCCGGTGATCCGACAGCCTCGATACCGATCCGAGACTACGTTCTTTGCGCGTGAATTCGCACAGTCGCCCGCGCATTAGCGATACAACGTCTCGTGCATCATAGAGAAACCTAACCTCCGACCGACAATCGTAACTCGCGCGCCAGTCGGACTCTGTCGGACACGCGCTTAAACAAGCCGGGTTTGCATGTAAATTGTCACGTTTCTTCTGAAAGATACGTATTGTACAGAGTGTTTCATAAATCGCGCGACCGGCATCGCAGTGTTTTTCCCAGTTTTGTTTATGCGTTTGATTACAGACGTTGTTGTTGATGTGTTTCGCTTGAGTATTTGTTTGTCACATATTGTGTAAATTGTTGTTGGCAGAGAAAGAGAGAGAGAGAAAGAGAGAGAAATGTCATCGCGGTCGGGAATTAAGACGACGCGAAATCGAAGAAGAGGAAAACACTGTGAGTAAACTCCAATTGTTTATTCCGAACGCGTTGACGAATAAATGTAAAATGATGTATTAAAAGTACACTGACATCGCGGAACATAAGTGTTTTCGACACGACGCTAATATTCGCGAACCATTTTGTGCGCTAAGAACGACACTGGTTAATAATTTTTGTTTGCTACAACCCCTGTTTTTTATTCACGCAGGAATGTGCTGCCAAAAATGTCAAAGTTGACTAGGAACCAAGTTATTAGGTGTTTTTTTTTTTTTTTTTTTTTTTATGATGTGAAACAAATGTCTCATCATAGGAAGAAATTAAGCAACAGTGCGTGTGAATAGAAATAATTTATTGTTCCTCTCTCGGAATTATACACAAGACTCTTCCATTTCCTTTTTTTTCTTTGCAATACACATCCTTACATACTTACTAATCTTATACATTAAATAACAATGCTTGTATTACCAAGGAATAAATTATGTGTGTGCTCCTTTCTCACAACAAACAAATCCACACAGTCGTTGACACATGATTTTACGAATACATGACGATGTACATTGACGAACAGAAAAACTTTCTGCTTTCAGGGAAAATGCTCACGTGCTCAACGGGAACATCGTCTGCAACCGCAGTGTACACACCCCACTATGCGGCCTTCCTCGAGTTTGCCCTACAGCACTCTGCCGAGTGTCGGTTTGTATACATACATTGTAAACACACACGAGAACTTCGCAACCAATTTTCTTTTATTTTACGATTAGATTCCTTATCTTATGTTATCAGTGTTATCACATATGGACAAAGTCTATAACAAGCCAGGGCTACCAATTACGAAGAATAACTTCTCCCTATTTACTTAGTTTTGCACCCTCGTGCTCTCGCACGAGGATTCTTAGATCGATTCTTTTTTGCGAAGTTCTTTTTAAACAACGATATATTACGCGTTTGATACGCATTGGCTGCAAAGTTAGAAAAAAAGTTGCTACGTTAATATGCGCAACTTGTTTTTAAATATTTATTTTTAAATATTTTGAGATATTTGTAATATAAACAAAGACATCGAAAATGTTTACGTCGACGATTTTCTTTAGTCGTTTCTTACATGCCCTCTGTATTTATTTTCATAAGTAGCTTTTCTGACTGATAAGTAGAATTTTCAATGCTATCGGTAAAACGTTTCTCATTTACGAGAATTTCGTCAATATAACATTAAAAAAGATGTTACATAAAAAACTCGTAAAAAGAGTATAGTAAATTAGAAAAATAAATAAGTCGTACACATTGCATTCTTTTCTATATTCATTTGCCTTTATATAGGAATGTTGTTTTTAGTTTTTGCTTTTAAAAGCTTTTATTTAGCTTTTTTAAGTATCATTCATTATTCCAAAAATTTTCTATTGATAAATTCTTCATATATATATAGTGTTGTTATGTATAGAGTACACTGTGTATTATTCACTTCCGACAGCGTTTCTCTCTTTATCAAAATGTGCGATTTTTCTCTCGCGAATCTAAGGAAGTCAAGGCTGTACAGGATATGCGCACGGAAAACTTATCTCGCAGAAAATTTATGACGACATGAGATATTATTATCATCATAAATTATTATTATTATCGTAAATTATTATTATTATTATCAACGTGGAAATTGGTTCGAAAAAAGCGCGAAAAATCGTGATGATAAAATCGTACATCTATTATTGCGTAAAATTTGCTGCGCTGTGACATTTGTATCTTTTTGTTTTTTTTTTCGCGTGCAAATCTGACAACACGAATATAATTTACGAATATTTATTGCCTATTCAATTCGTACCACATATCAATTTTTCACATATTCGTTGTAAGTTTTATATACTAGAAAGCAGATTTTTGCGACATTTTAGGCAACTCGCGGTGCAAGTGACAGTAGATCAATAAAAATGTCTTTGGACATGTAAACGCTCTTTTAAACTGCATATACAGGTTATGAGGTATATTTCTAAACTCGCGATAAATGACATTTTTCCAATATGAAGTCTCGTGAAAAATTAAGCGTTAAAAAACTTCCGACGGATAGTTTTTACTTTGTGCAGTTTTTCAATTGCACAATGTGATTAAAAATATGAACCGCGTCAAAAAAAAGCGAGTTTCTGAAAATAGAAACATTATCAGTTTAACATTTTTAGAAAAACGATAAAAGAAACAGGAGAGAGAATCCGACAAGACCTCCAAGGTGAAGTCACGGGAGGGTTGATCTGCCAAGCAAATAATCGAACGACCGAATTTTCGCCGCGAAGTTTCTGTGTTTGCGCGTACTTTTCCGCATACCAAATATGCGATCGAATGATTTTCTATTTTCATGATGCATGCGGAAAAATCTTAAACTACAGACCTTACGAATTTACGAAAAAATAGCCTTTGAACACGTAAAAATCTTTCAATATCTTTCTACATCTCACATTTAATATTAGGTAACAATTATCAGTTACATCAAATATAGATAATCAGTTTTAATTATATAACATATATATGTTTATGTTAAATAAAGTTGCGGTTTTATTACAACTTTAACATATATATTGTTATTATTAAGCACAAGGCATATAGTTTATAAAATTAAAACATTTTTCATTTTTTTACATTTGTCATAAAATTCGGCTGTATACATAATTGATATTTATATATTTCATTTATGTCTTTTATTATTATGATAAATGTTTTTTATTATATATTTGTGATACTTTCGGCAATACGCGTGAAAAAAAATTGATGGAAAATAAATTTACGCAAATTACACACAGTAGAAAAAAGAACGTAACAAAACGCTCAGATATGCCATTTGTTTGCACAATTGTTCGCGAATTATTTTCGCGTTGAGATGCGAAACGCGCTACACTTGAAAAAATACTTGTTTTACAAAGTTTATATCAAAATATTGTTTCATGCAAACGTTTTACATGCCCCGCGGTAACAAGAGTTTGTTAATTAACTGCCGTGAAATGACGCAAAATATTGTACAAAAACAAAATTATGCATATTCTTGCCGACTCACAAACCCATGAAAAATAGGTTTTGCGTGTATATCGTGATCGTTCTTGTATTATTATTATTTTTTATTTACTTGGAAAAGAAATCATTGTAGACATAATCGCGACTTGATCCGAGAAAATATCTCGTATAACTTATGAGGTGAGCAATTAATTTTAAAGTCGAGTGCCAAGTTCACACAAGTCGTACAATTTGATTATATTTTTACACGCAGTCGCATACATCGCAAAGAAACTGTTGAAACGCGACATCTTTACGATGTCTCTCCATTTTTTTCCTTTTTTTTTTTTTGTTTTGATGACGAAGGCTGTCAGCTTCTGTTAAAGTTTCACGTGCTAGGATACAAGCAATTTGACTTTAATGTCACTTTTATACTCGATGTTTATCTCGGAATTGCGTCTTCGAGGGATGCGAATCCCTTCGTTTCGCTTTTTTTTTTTTTAGATCATCTGACGATCTGTATTGCGTTACATGAACAAAAAGCTCTGAATCTTGACCTCAAAATGTTTAACAAAGACATAAGTTGATCTGAATATTCGATACTTCGCGCATTTCAAAATATACGAATGTGATTAGATAAGATACAAGATATATATCGACATGTACATAGATAAGAGATAAGATGCACGAAAACGATAGGTCGCAATTTCTCAAATTTCTACACCTTGACTACAAATTTATTCTGAAAACGAAACCGTTTCGTAAAAAAACCTGAGACATTTCGTCGCGAAGAAATATGTCAATGGCATTTAAATTGCAAGAAACTGTTCAATTTTATGATAAATACACGTTACGTATTTATCGTAAAATTGAAACTTTTGGAAGATGATATCTCACGTATGACGACTCTCGATGTGCGCGCTATATAAAAATTGATAAAACGAGAACAGCCAGCAACGTGATATGCATTTCGTGCGAAGTTTGCATCGGTTCAGTAATTTGTCATTGTCGAATGTACGTTTTTCGACAAAAAAACGGGGCAAAGTGATTGGAAATTGGACCGGGAAATGTGCTGCGTAATATCTTTTTTATAAACTACAAACCTTCCTTCGACTGAAATCAATTCGTGAAAAGGTAAAAAGCAAATTTTTGAAATGTAATTTGCGCGCTAATTGTCAAATGTTTCACTTTCTCGCAATGAAATTTATTTGCTTGAAATAGAAAACACTTCGATTTTCTATTATTAGTTTTCCGATTTTTCATGTTTGATTAGATTGTTAGCGAAAATCGTTGTTACACATCTTTTTGCATCTAATAAATTTCTATATAATAGATAGTAAAAAAAACTCAATTTATACTAAACTTTTTTACGTATGTATATATTACAAAAAAATATGTATATATTACAAAGTATATTTATAACCTATTCATTTCTAAGTAAAAACATACGCGTAAAAACATATTTCAATTATATTCAATTTTACGGAACAAAGACATATATAGTCAGGAACTTAAATTGAAAGGAATATATACATATATATATATATATATATATGTATTTTATATAGCATATATCTCTTTCTAAAATCGAGCGTAGCACGTGATTACAAATTCATGATATACACATACATTACATACGGCAATAGCGCGTGCGTGAGGGTGAGCGCGAGAATGTTAGCGGTGGTGGGAGGCAATCGCGCAACGACGGTGATAACGGGACGCGCGGCGGCGCGTCAGTGCGCAGCGAGCTGCCGGTGTTGTATGTGCTTTGTCGCGTAAGCTTCATCTCGTCAGCTGCACAACCACGTGGTGCTGCTCTGCTCTCCTCTCGCCTTTCTGTCGGTCACTGTCATATATTATTGCGTGATCGCGTGACGCGTTCGCAAACCGGGTCGGTTGCGTCGTTTCGTTTGTAATTTAAATCGACGACAATCGCCGTCGATTTTTCCACCGGTGTCGCGACGCCGTGACATCTCGCCGCGTAAAATTTGGAGCATCGCGAGATTGTGATATTTGTGACCGCTGTTTCTTCCTGAGGCTGCTACTGGTGCAGTTGTCGTGGAACTACCGGTTACGAAGAGAGAAAAAAAAAGTAATGTAATGACTTTGTTATTAAATTTCTGTCTTTTGATTAATTATGAAATGGAAGCGAGTACTCCCCCGGGATATTTTGAGTAGTATATCGATTGATATAAATTAAATTACTCTTATATGACAAAATGCGCGCACCCATGTTCTATATATGTGACAATTTAGTGGACTTAGCGGATATTGAAAAGGTTTCTGCGTTATACATAAATTTTTGTGAAATGAGAGAGGAATATTAGAGAATTATCTTCTTTGATTAATTATAGTTATATTAATTCTATTCTCTCTAGTATTCTTTTTATTATAGCATAAAGTTTAATTCGATGACACTAATAAAACATACAGCGATTCTGTGTGTGTGTGTGTGTGTATGTGTGTCTATGTTTTTTTGACTAAAACTACAGTTATCTGGCGGTTATTTGTTTTGTTTAAAAAACGTTAAGTGAAAATTAAATATTGAAGCTGTACACATTTTCCTGATAAAAACTGATCGACACAGTTTGTTTACTTACTGTCGCAAACTCTGTTAAAAATACAAAACTAGCAACGTTATTATTTCAGTTGTAAAGTTGGCGAAGATATATTTCGAATACAGGTTTTGTATCTTGCTTGCGCAAAATATATACGTTGCATCGTTAATTTACGAAGAAAATGGCTCGCACCAACTCGCGATAAATAATTCATAGGAAGTTCGCGTCTTAGGCAAAGTAACACGTATGTTTATTCATATTTTAATTACGCAACGAAAGCCTTTTTAAGCATCCTCTGTCTTTTTTTTTCTTTCCTCTCTTTGCAAAAGCAATTAGATTTTCCCTTGTCTTGGCACGTTGTGCCTCGTAGAGAAGCTATCTTTGTCCAGGAACACTCTCACTTGAAATATTTGATGAAGATTATCTTGCGGCTTTAAGCTTCTCGTGTCATATTTGTGAGTACAAAACGAGTATACTACCACAAGTAAAATATAAAAAAAACAAAAAAAAAAAAAAGAAAAACAAGAAACAAAAGTATCGTGAAATATATAATTGTGTATATACATGTAATAATTAAATATTACATTATAAGTAATTATATAATACATAATTCAAGATATAATTCATACAACATTTGAATTAATAAGATTGTAATCGTGAATCGTTCTAAAATGGCATTAAAAGTAAACGAAATAAATTGAACGTTGTCTAAATTGAAATGGAAAATTCGCGTTACATTGCGAAATTACAAATCCGGTTCGACAATTGCGGTCCGTTGCGATAAACCGCATAATAACATCAATTTGCTCAACGACAAGCAACGATAAAAAAAAAACTTGATGTAAAGTTTGTTCGCGGAAATGGCGCGAGAAACGGTTTGTTAATTGCAATTTTCCAACGTGTGTCACGTCTCGTGCGTGATGCCGTTTTCTAAACAATACCATCTCATTTTGACATTTGACACTTTGAATACGTAAGAGAAAAAAAAGGAAGAGAGAGAGACGGTATATATATTTACACATCTGTTATAAATACATTACTCGTTTGTTATTCTTTACAACTAAAAAACACAACGGTAAAGGTTGCTTTATATTTAATTCATCTTCTAATGACATGTCAGTCAGGAAGTTTGATTTTTTTTTCTTAAGACAACCGGCAATTCGAGCTTCATATCACGGCACTATGTTTATCTGACACCTTACAATTAGTCGGTAATAATAATTATAGTCGGTAATAGTAATTATTAATAAGAGGGTAAAATATATGGACTATTTAAAAACGAAGCTTCTTGTATTTTAGGGTGAAAATCGTTAAACGCGCCGTGTCATCGTGGTGGCTTTTGAGCGTCAAGTTACGCCAGGCGGAATATCTAATAATACATCGACCGTTTATTGTGCTTCACAATTGCATAATTTCGGAATTAATAACCGAGGACACGGATCGCGCCTCTCCTTCTCGCGGAAAGGGAGGGAAATAATAATTCGTGAAAGTTCGCTTCTGTCGAAAGTACTCGAGCGCCGAGCACGCGCGAATTCGCACTTAAATGACACCTCGATTGACACAGCGATGAGTCAAAGATAATTATTTCCTGTCTTTTGTATGTGTCGTCTACAGAGACAGTGTTGTTTAATAGAAGTAATCTAAATTGAACGTAAATAGAAACACGAATACACGTGCGCTCGCGCGCGCGCGCGCAGTTGGTTCTCGCGTGCCTGATTATTTCGTCAAAAGAGACCCGGGTGAAAATCCGGGGGAAAGAGATGGTTTCTCGAGTTTTCACGGCCATCGAGATCGGCCGTAGCGAGTGTAGGACGTGCGGCCTTTGAAAATAGATCCGGCGTGATCTAGAATAGTTCCAGCTGGCCGGAATCCTGATTTTCGACCGCATCTTTTTTTAACCAGATACAACCGATATACACACGTGTGTAAGACTTATACAATTTACAAATAATATGTAATTTAGCCTAATTTACATTTTGTTATAATTTATGTAACGCGAATATGTGTGTTTTATTCTTTTATTTAAAAAAAAAGGATGCAATTAGAAATTATAATTAAAAGTGTAGCATATAATAATGAAGGTTGGTACAAAAGAGATTCCGGAATGACGTGCGGGAAAATTTTCACGTCTCTGCGCTGTGCCAATTGTTGGCAGAGCGCAATTATTATAGCATCAACAAAACATGTGAAAAATGGCACGGACAATTTTATTTTTGGTGTAGAAACGTTTATTTGCCTCAGGCCGTAATAAACGCACGGATGCGCGTGGAATGCGCACCTGTGCATGGGTACACACACACACACACACACACACACAAAAAATGCAGTCGCTTGTATTTTTCGAAATTGCTACCGTTTCCATATTTGCATTCACACAGTTTATTTCCTAATTGAAATTCCATCTTTTTTATTTTTGTAAGTTTAGAAACGTTATCTAGCACTGTTGCGCATAAATTAACATTATATATGAATTAACATTGTGGAACATTTATACTGCACAATGCGAAAATCTTTTATCTGAAGGAGACACATAATTTCTCCATACGAGCGTTCTCGGCATTTTCAACATTTTATCATTGATCGTAATGCACACCTGTGCACATAGAATTCAATTAGCTTGTGATTTCGAAATTACCTTTATATCTATATTTGCAGCGATTGCTAATTAGGATTATATTTTCAACCTTTACTTTTCGTACTCTTTTTCTCTCTCTCTCTCTCTCTCTCAAAACATTCCCCATCTGGAATGGACGATTATTATTTGAACAGTGATTATGTGACGTTCGCTAATTGCTTGCATTGTATAGTGAGCGAAGAGATTGAAGGTCACCGCATGTTCCTGTCTCGTATTTTCTGTTTCTCCCTCGCTGGTTTTATTTGCGTTTATTTTATTTTATTTTTTTTTTTTGCGTGTAATTCTATAAATGACAATAACAAGCGCAGTTTGCGGAGAATCATTACTTTTCAGCAAAATACATGCGAGATATTTGATTGAAAAATTTACTGAATCTTAACGGTGATAAGTAGGTGCCAATGATTTGACTTCTCATTTGACACTTCGACGTTTTATTTGAACGTGTTTTGTTGTCACAATTTGCGAACATTTATATAAATAACATTATATCGCGCGCAGAGTTTGAAAGAGAAAAATGAGATCTTGAAACGAGTGTGCGACGTCACAGAGAAGGGGAGGGGGAAGAAAGTTGTTTAGCGTGTGAATTTACTGATATTACGGGTGGTGTGATTCGCATGATTGGCATATTATGCGACGCACGTATCGTCGTATCGCAGCTTCACCGTGCAATATGTCTCAGTTTGCGACGCGGATAAGACCGCATCTCCTTGATTAGGCTTTATCTCGTCCACCCACGACGGCAACGGCGGCGACGCGGATATTAAGATGAACAAGCGTAACTCCCGCACTGTGAGACCATTACAGTAATCGCGCACGTCCACACCTCGACGGACTCGCCACCAAAACTACAATGTCTGCATTACACACACCACGTACACACACACACACACACACACAGTGTAAACAACATATCTTAAATAAATATTTCGCTCTAAACTGTCCCTACGTTGTCGTCTTCTTGCTCGAAACTCGCGTTCGAAAGAGACGCGCGAGATTACCGTTGAACGATAGTTTAAGTCGCGCAAGAACCGACGAAACGAGCATCCCAATATCTCGCGAGAAAATCCATAGATTCCTCCCGGAGCCGATTACTTTTTTGTATCTGTATTCGTGTAGTTTCGTGCTTTTTCGCAAAGCAAAGTTTTCCCCACGTTTTCTTGCCGGGCGGGCGCGCAATTTCCCGCCGCGCGAGCAGATGACGCGGATGAAGCACGATCGTCAAGATACAGCGGACTTCTCAAAGAAACACTTAGACGAAATACTGGCGCGATTCTTTGCTATCTTTCGTATTGCTGTTGTTCCAGAGACTTCATCTCGGCGCGCAGCGTGAAATTTCCGCAGGCGGACCAAAGTGTTTCACATATCTAGTATAAATATGTAACTTTTTCCATTGCATCAAATAAAAATACGTAACTTCACACACACACACACACACACATATATATATATACATGTACATATCGCGTACATTAAAACAAACATAAAAACTGTAAAATGTTACGTGTGCGAAAAATAAACGAATTATTTGTTGCCGCGTGAGTTTTCGTGTATCATAATTTTATCCTATTACGCGTTACACTCGTCTCTTTTGATACGACAAACGTGGGTGATGAACAAGACGAGATCTAATCTAGAAAATGCGGTCGAGTCAAACATAGTGGGGAAATAAGAACAGAATTTCCCGACCGCGCAACTTTACGCGCGTGCGAATGTGATGGTTTTATATTTGGCTAAAAGTTTACACGAGATTGCGCGTATCTTTACAAATTTATATATATATATATATATATATATATAGAAAAATCTTTAAGAAAAACACGGGGCAACGTATGTTTTGAAAAATCTGACGGAATAATGTTCGGTTCCATTATTCGCATCACGTTGCGACGATAAACTTTGGCAGAAACAAAAGAAGAAGAGGGACTAGAATCGAAGCGGAATAATATGTGTAAAGGAAAAGCGGGCAAACAATGATAGCACGCGCGGAAAATCGTCTTATGACGTCGTTGATGCCACATCGGTGTTACACGGCGATTTCCATCGAGCGTAAAATTCGCGTTCTCTCTGTTCTCCTTCTTCCACTTTCTTCCGCGGCAGATGCAATCTTCTCGTCTACTCGTTGCAAATCTCTTGTGTCGAGAAACACGAACTAAAGTTCACACAATGCGATAGAACACGTACATACACACACGCACGCACGCACGCACACGCAGTATGCGAATAAAATTTAAATATAAGAGAAATAATAAGGTCAGTAAGAGCGCTAAAGGTGTACCTGCGAAATATTTTGCAAGTGCAAATTAAACACATTGTAATTCAAATTAAATTAAATTAAATTTTTCGAAAATTGGACGCTTAGTTTGCACTTCTTTCATAGGAACAAAAGTTTAAATATTTTCCTTATAATGTTTTCTTTATATTTTTTATTTTGTTATTTTGTTCTTTTTTTTTTATCTTTATTCTCTTCTTATTTCGAGATAGTTTATTAGCGATTCTTTTAGAATGATTTTTACTAATAATTTGCGTGAATATTTCAACAGTTCTTTGATTCTTTTAGAATGATTTTTACTAATAATTTGTGTGAATATTTCAACAGCTTTTTGTACATCCCGCCGTTGGGATCGAGTTTCTGCGAAACTCTTTGTCGCTCGATTATTATGCAAGTTTCCTACGATTCGCGAACTTCGTTAACGTAAATTCGCTTCGCAATTCACGCGAAGAAGACGCTTTGTAAACGCTTTTAAGGTAAAAAACAATCGATAAATTTATAAATTATTCATAAACAATCGAGAGGAGAGACTATTACACTTATTTGTCTCGATCGTCTCGCCGTTTTCGATCCGGCGATCCTTTGTGCCGCAATTTGGCGTCTCCTGCAATTTGTTTATCGAGTGTCCTCGGCGTCGCGACGTCAATATAGCGCCAATTAGTGTATTGAGCGTCGTCGAGCGGAAATCAGAATCTACCCCTTTCGTCTCAAAGAGAGGGCTTTTATGTGTTCTGCGAGAAAATGATAAAAAAGGAGATTTAAACAGAAAAATTGAAAATTCGCGGGACAGAAAAAGAGTTAATTTTGAAGAGAATCCGTCGATTGTAACTCTATAAGTTATTAAATTAAAACTTTGCTTTACCTGTGTTTTTTTTTGTTTTTTTGTTTTTATACATGACGTTTGGCGAGTTACTTACGAAGTTACAGGTTTCTGCCGCTGAGATTTTTTGACGGGGGAAAAACGGGTGGAAAACGAGAGAAGCGAGAAATTATTTTGTTACCTTGCTGAAAAAGCGATTGATAGGACGGCTGATTGACAGTTCCTTAAGAGAAGCGGCAAGATTCTTTCAAGATAGCAAGATAGCAACTTTAAATTGAGTTAATTATCTCGGCTAATGAGACGAGCCAGCCGTAGTCGGAGCCGCGATGATAAGTTGTGTGTACATAAGATACGTTCGTGTGTGTGTGCGTATATGTGCGTATATGCGTATATGTGCAAAGAGATATAGAGACGAAAATGGATGGATACATAGATGTACAGATACAGACACGTATAAGATAAGACACAGATGAAATTGGAGAAAATTCTATAAAATTATGAGTCATTTGATTTATTTCTCTTTATTACATTTTCAGTTAATATATCTCTTTTCGCTCTCGTGTTATCATTGCCTTATCGCTTTTTGTCGTGACAGAGCACAAATTGATGTCTTTTGAATAAAATATACGAGGAAACTATATTCGAACGATTCGAGCTTGAGCTCCGTTAGAAGTTGGGTCGAATAGAACTAGATGAAAAAGATAAATTTGTGTAGAGTTTTTTGCTTTTAAACAAGTCTATGCAAATTTATCTTCTCCTTCTCCTTGATTTGATCGGTCTGGTTTTTTAATCTGTCATTTTTTTTTCCCCGATGTCACCGCTCTCGGTTTTCCTTTTGAAAGAAAAGCTAACCGGAAAGCTATGCGCTTATTAACGTCGTCGAATTTCAAATTCGTCGATCCTTCATGATCATTCCGGTCCTTTCCACTTGATCCTTCAAGAAGCTGATGAAAGTCAATCGAAGCGCTCTGTGCCTTCGTTCTGCCGAGAAATTGATTCTTTACGGCCGTTGATCTTTGAGATATATATATATATATTTTTTTTCCTCTTTCATTGTATTTATTCGTTTTCTTTCCATTTACCTACTCGCCGCGAATTAAAATCGAGAAAATATCGCGACCTACCGCGATGAGAACGCGTCACGACCGAGCGCGTATTGAAATTAACACTTCCGGAAATTCTCAATAAATACAAAGAGAAAATTGATAAATTTCCATTGTTTTTTCTTCTGCTGCACACAATGTGTGTGTGTGTGTGTGTGTGTGTGTGTGTGTGTGTGCG
>QVNW01002026.1:0-22010 GCA_014825475.1 Pseudomyrmex flavicornis
AGAGAGAGAGAGAGAAAGAGCGACGACCAGGTGAGGCGGACAACCGGTGGTAATGGAGCCGAGAGCCGACTGTAAATAATGCGGCTTATTGTTAAATCGCCGTGGTCCCAGCATCATTAACTCTATCGCAGATCTCGCTGGCGCAGCGGGTGTCGCGGTAACTCTTACCTCGAGTGGGTATGCGTGTTGCGAGCACAATGCCGGCTAATGATGCCTCGAAGGCGGTATGTGGAGCGAGCGAGCGAGCGCTCGTTGGAAGAACGGCGGATACGGCCACAAAAAGAGACGAAGAGAGAAAGAGAGAGAGGAGAAAGATGGAGAGAAGGCAGACGGTACGAACATGAAGATCGCGGTGAAAATGAACGAGTTGAATGCAAACACGATGAAAACGGGATCCAATTGAACATTCGAAGCTTTTTCGGACCGATAAATTCGGAAACAACGGCGAAACAAGATAAAAGACCGGTGAACACACATTTCGCGATACACAGACCGCTGAATTCTAATAATTTCTCTTTTCACGTCCGTATTAAAGTCGTGTAAAATTAATTTCGCAAACCGGCGATTCCAATTGGAATCGTCGCTTCGCACGCGTGCGAACAAAAAAAGACGATCGAACAATTTTTTGCGATTAAAAAAAATACATCCTTGTAATCAGATTTTGTCCTGTTTATACGCGTTAAAAAATCGGCAATGTTCCTTCAACTGTCAGTAAAAAAAAAAACAAAAAAAAAAGAGGAAAACATCGTCAGACATAAATATGATTTTTGAATAAAAACGCACAAGAGAGGGAAGGAAACGTTGCGAGCAATGAATGAAAATATCGAATCCGGGAGTGAGACTGCATCAATTTAACGAGGCACTGGAAACACTGAAAGAGAGTATGGACATCATGTGGCCGTGGCAGTGGTATGTGCATCATCCAGAGCCGTGCCGCACGTCACGGTTGCTGCAAAGGCCGCCGCAGGGGACGACCCTTCATCACCCATCAATGGTGCGGTCCCCGTTCCCTTTCCTCCCCATGACCGCACGTAACACCACCGTGCCCTAGCAACTCACGCTGCGAACGTACCCACCGCTAATGAACGTCTCAATATTCACGCTGAGCGCTTCCATCTCTCGACACGACGACCATCGATCCGGTTTACTGCCGCGTAACATGCGTCTGATTCTCCTTTTATTTATTTTTTTTTTTTTCACGCGCCACCATCAACACCGCGTGAACCACCACTGTTAACTTTTTTTTTTCTGGCGCAGCATGCGAATGTCCACTTCAACTCGAATGGAGAAGTTGTTACACTAAAATGTCATTTTTAAATACGTTGGACACGAATAAACGAAAAAAGTTGTTTATATGTAGGAAACAACCGGATTGCGCGCGCGCGCGCGTACGTGTGCGCAATGTGAAAACAGCTTTCGCAAACTGGAAAAAAAAATTCTTTCTGTGTGACAGCATCGAAAAGAGAGAGAGAGAAAAAAAAACAGAGAAGTAAATTCTTCGCAAACGCGTTGAATACTGCGAGACGTAACGGGTTTCTTAAATACAAGCTCGACATTTTTATTTACGTGCGTAACGTATCGCGTTGATTTTCTAAGATAGCAAAAGTCATCTTCGCAAAAACACCCGGTTATTACGGCATTACCGTCTCTATATGACGCGGGTGCATCTCGAGGGTGCAATTACATTGTCACGCGACGTACAGTTGTAGCGTGCGCGCGCGCCCATTGATCGAATTTCTAACGATAGCTCCTCCGAGGATTGAAAGTTTTTCGATTTCGTTCGCGTACGATCACGGACGATATTGCTTCCTCCTGGTCTAGCCCTCCGCATTCGTAGAACGAAATATATATTTGACGCTTTTCGAAGATAGGTTAACTGTATGTGGGGGATTTGAAAGGTAAGAAGTTTTTGGGAGAAAACGCTGCGGGAGCGGCGATTGTAAAATTTACTGTTGCCGGCTTATGAGATTTCGAAAAGTTTCGCAACCCCCCGCGTCGCTTATGTAAGTGTATATAATGCGTGTGACTACGTCGCACTGTATAAGTCGCAATTCAACGCGATTTCAAAGCAGATAATTTTGAGAAACATTGCCATTATGCCTCGGTTTGCTCGTCTGAGAAAAACAAAATACGATACGTATTTTCTTTGCTCCACGCCACAGTCGCGTTTCGGACGGGAGACGATTTGTAATTTATCTGAAAAAAAAAGACGCGCCTCGACAACAATGCAAACTCGAAATTCGACTCAGCGTGTGTCGTGAGAAGAAGGGAAAGGTGGGTTATAAATAGCGAGATGCGATGAACGACGGCGCAGCCACGGGACGAGTAATTAATTTTAGTTAGACAGCTCGTAGTGCTCGCGTGAAAGGCGATAGATATTGACTGCGTCTCCCACAACGACGACGGTGGCACGCCGGAATTCACGACGGGAGATACCTACGGATGAATTCGTATTGTGCGGCGATGACGACGCCGCGCACGTAGACTATCTGACATCTGTATGGAGGTAGCATAGAAACCCCGGCATTGTCGCAAATAAGGCCGTTTCGTCTCCGTCAACTCTTCATTAGTCTCTCCAAGAAGAGAGACCAAGAAGAGGAGAGAAAGCCGAAAGGGACGGGATTATAACTTCCTCCACCTCGTCGTAGTCCGTAGATTTTCTACCGAACGCATGATAAATCATAAAGAATATGAATGCGTCGTGACCAAGCGATAATATTTTTACAAGAAAGCGCATTAGTGTAACATTCCTCCAAGACTCTTTGTGTATCGCAAGAAAGAAGAGATGGGGAAAAAAAAGTACGTCATTAACATTTCGCCTGCAAACTGTCGACCGACTTCTGAACGAACGGCATCGTTCGGCCGAGAAGTTGTGTTATTACGCTCGGCGTAACAACACAAGTACTGTCCACCGATATTACCCGTGTTTCTTCTTTTTTCTTTTTTTCTCTCTCTCTCTCTCTCTCTCTCCGCCGTGTCTTCCCTTCGCTTTTTCTCCCAGCGCCAACTGACGCTCTCCTCTTGCCTCGGCACACCCTCGAAGAAAAGTGCTCTCGCGCCGCCCCTGGGAAGAAGACGACGGCGATCGCAGACGATGTAAAGAGGACACGGACGACACGAGGAGAAAGAGCAACCACAATTTCGCCGCACAATCGCGCCGTTGCGGAAAGACCGGCGCGCGGGGGAAGGAGGCGGAAGGAGATGGCAAGAAGACCGAGGGTGGCGGGCAAGGAGTTTTTGCCACGATCGGAGCTGACCGCAGCGCTGGACACAGCAATACCGAGTTCCCCGGTTTGGCATTTTACGGAGCCATTCGAGCAAGATGGTGCGTGATAATGGCGCCTTATAGGGGAAAAGCAATTTCTGTCCGCAGACCAGCAGCGGCAGCAACGTGCTGCCTCTCGCCCTGGTTCCCTTCTCTCGTTCTCTCTTCGCGCCGCGACAGTTACGACATACCGCGGACACGTCGATTCTCGCTTCCTAATGTGCGGCGTTTTCGCAGTATCTCGAGCTCCAAGACGCTGTCGTCGGCACATCACGCGATTATTCCAGTCCCTCCATTGTGCTCTAAATTGGGTGTACCTGCAAGATAATACCATTTGTCCGCCGCGTATCCTCTCTGGCTGTCGCGCGTTCAAAAGCTGTCACGTTATATACACGGATTAGGAGTGCGCGTGACGAGCAGGCATTCACCTCACAAGTACGCACACGAGACCTCGGAATCCGAAGTCAGGAGCAGCTTGCCGCATATAAATTTTCGAGATTATTGTTTATTAACTCTCTCCCTCTCCTCCTGGGGTGTATTTCCGACGAAATAGTTTATCTAATGTATCGACGTCCGCGTGATTTGTGGGATTGGGTTTGCGTGATAGATGCGAAAATGCATGAGGTTCGAAGAAACGAGCGAGACATAAAATAGATCCAAGACCTTTGCGCGCGCGCTCGTGTACGCGCGAGTACGAAAATACATGGAGCGAACAAGGACGACGAAGGCTTTTAGTATGAGTCTAGTTTATGAGTGTCGGGCGCGGACATTTGTTACGCGACAGTTCTCGGCCGTCGTCGCGCGGAAAGAGCAATGTGTAATATTTCTCCAGCGGTCGACGGCGCGACGCCTACGCTTCAACCCGGCCCGTAAATCCGTCGTTTATAACGTGCGGATAATGTGTTTATCTTTTATCGACAACATAAATATTCGGACCTCGGAAACGTAGATTACGTCACGGTACGGCGCGAGCGGTAATAGAATCCCTTCTCTCTTATGGCCGGAGCTATAACTTAAGACGTTGTGGATTCGCGTGTAAAGATTTCATCGAGAGTAGCGACATCGGATGATAAATTCTTGTCTTGTAAGTATTTTAAAACCAGCAATATATTGCCTGTATTTGCCAATATATTTGTTTTTTTCAGCCATCAATTTGATGACACCAACATTGTATAAATGTTTTTTTTTTTTTTTTAAATAAATTAAAACGACGATTAAATTATCCTCGATGCGCTGTACCATACGGACTTAATCTTCTCTCCAGTTGTTGTATTGCGGCTTAAGAAGAAGCGTCACAAAACTCTTGTGTCGCCCGGTTGCCATAATCTCGCTCCCGAAATACTCCCGCGACTAAATGGACCGTCTGATGTCTGGAGAACCCCAACTGGTGTAGTCGATCGGGTTCGTGTAACCGAGTGGGTAACGTCGT
Source organism: Pseudomyrmex flavicornis (assembly GCA_014825475.1). Classification (NCBI taxonomy): domain Eukaryota; kingdom Metazoa; phylum Arthropoda; class Insecta; order Hymenoptera; family Formicidae; genus Pseudomyrmex; species Pseudomyrmex flavicornis. Next base: position 4,695 of record QVNW01002026.1, read on the forward strand.
CGGTTGGCCACGAGCACGTGACCGCCACTTCATATCCGATCGTATAAAGCGCGTCACAGCGGGCCGACCAACCCCGCGTTGTCCTCGCCAAACTTGGCTTCCCCGACCTTTCTCTCTCTCTTTCTCTCACTCTTTTTCTTCGTGGTGAGTTGCCTGCACGTTTATAACCTCTTCCACTCCGCACGGTATGTCTAGAAGTCTCCGAACGCCAGCCCGATCTCTCGACGACTCGCGCTCTGGTTCGCCGAAGGATACGAAGGTCGGCGAGGGGGAGGAAAAGGGGAGAGAGAGAGGCTACCAGATATAAATTTCCTGATATTCGACCGTTCGTGTCGTTTGAAATGGGGCAGTTTTCTCGGGACCTAATGGTTATTGCCTTTCTCGGCGGACATATTGCGTTCCATCCAGTGCAATGTGTGCGGCCGATATATCAGAGCTCTTCGCTCTCTCGGCTCGGGCTCTCTCGGATAAGGGTGGCTGTCCGGGGGCGTGGATGTGGCGAGGAGAAGGAGAGAAAAACGGAGGGAGAGGAGGGAAGAGCGAGAGAGAGAGAGAGAGAGAGAGAGAAGAGAACGGAAAGCGAGCAGCGGTGAGAAGAGAGAGGAAGAGAGAGAAAGAGAGAGAGAGAGAGAGAGAGAGAGAGGGAAGATGCATGATTCGCGTGCGTGTGGGTGTCGCTTCGCGGGGTGAAAGGGAGAGAGAGGGAGAGAGAGAGGAAGAGGGAGAGAGATTCCTGGGCACGGAACAGAGAAGAAACGAAGCCTAGGGGTAGGTAGGTGAGGCTGCGACGAGAGGAGGAGAGATGTCGACCGCGCAGCTACCGGAAATCCCTCCGCAGCGGAGCACAGCAGTCCGCTCGGTGGTCGTGCCCTGCCAGACTGCAGACGGGAAGTGGCCGAGGTGTGGCCGCGGAGTTGAATTATTACAAGCTGCCCCGCCATTCATACAGGATGCATGCCCCGGCCGGCGACCGTAAATCTTCAACGCTACGTCAAGCCCTCGACTTCGCGCGCTGCCTGCTGGCGGCTGATGTTATTATCGTTGGCTTAAGCGCGAATTGAATAACGCGCGTTCGGGGTTGGCGCACTGACGAGGGGTTAAGTGATTTTCACCCCATTAGTCGCGACACGTTGCCCGGCCACACACTCCCTCTCTCTCTCTCTTCCTCTCTCGTCGGACGACAGCGCCTCGAAGCGCGGTAGTCTTCGCCGTGTTCCGCCGTGTTCGTGCTTATCCACCTAGTTTAGCGCGGTGTCTATGAAGGATAAGATTGATTCGCATCGTAAGAAACTTTCATAAACAAGTCATTAGTCAGGAGATGGATGATTAGCCTCGTCGATCAATTCCGAGCGACGTGCTAGAGTTATACGCAATCGATAGTTTTGCAGCACGCCAAACATGATTTTAATTACATTTTAATTACTCGCGAGAGAGAGAGAGAGACGGTATTGGAGAACAGTGAGATCTTTCTCGTAACATTGCAACGGGATTTATGCTCGCTTTTGCTCGTATTTAGACTGAATTATTTAAATTTATGACAGATTGCACGAGCTGTTTTACATTGCACGTAATGACGCGGCTTTGTATACGAATAATCCCTTATAACCAGAGCATTACTAGGTGATTATGAAACTGGCGATTAGCCGCACCAACTGACCGTAATCGACTTCGTGAAATTGTTACCGTCTTGGCACACGAGACAGTAATACCCGGCATTTGGCAAGTTCACTGTCCTACTGTACACGCGCGCCTACACAGAGCGGTGTTTAAAATAGAACTTCATTTTTTTTTTTTCGTGATCACGTTTGAATGGAATATAAAATACGATATAAAACGACACCGGTAAAAAAAAAAAAAAAAACAAAACGTATCTTTATTATAACGAAAATATAACGAAAAATGCGCACTATAAATTTTAAACGTCACAAAAAAACAAATGTTTCAAATTAAAGCACGAATAATAACAACAATCTAACAGTTAGCATTATTTCTTTCGATTGCTTTGATATCGAATATTAATAAATGTGCAAATATCGATAGACGGTAAAAGCCCGAGAATATCGCGTCGAAAGGAGCAGTATCGGGACGGGAGGAACGAATCGACTTAGGTAGATTCCAACAATCCAACAAGAAATACCATACAATCTCGAGACTCGATTGTTGAAGAAGGTAGATGGGGAGAATCTCGTGGTCGAATGCCGAACACGTATTGACAACCTGGTCAGCGACGCGCTCAATGGCAACCCCCAAATAGAAAGAAAGGTGAAAGACGCGTTTTTTCTCCTCCACCGCCGTCCGATCCCCCGTTCCAATCCCCTCGCTCACGCCCGGCGCTCCTTGCGAGAGAACACTTTTACAACGGTCAGCGCTCTCTGATGTTCGTACAAATCTCGTCGACGACTTCTCGCATGCAGTCCAATTTAACTAAATCCTTTCCGCTTTTTCTCGCCGAGTGTGGAGTGGGAGCCCAAGGATGGTCGCGACGCGACGCGGGGAGGATGTGTGGGGAGAGATGGGGAAGCCCATACGTGAAGATAAGATTGGAAAAGTTGTATGAGGGGCAACTTTAACGGCTATATAACCATTACAGTGCCGATAAAGTGGAATCTAGTGTCTTAACGGTCTGGAACGAAATTCCGGATATAGCGTCGTATATTCCAATGGAGTTAAACACGACGTTCAGATATTGGTCGTCCGCCCGGCCAGTTGTGAGAAGTGCACACCGCTGCTTTATTGACCAATCGATCCTGAGAAACGGGAGACCGGGATATAACTTTCCACCTATCTGTCCTGCTCTACACGCGCGCTTATGAGTCTGTCCATAAACAGGAATAAGAGAGTTGAGGTCTCTTGCGGTCTAAAGACGCGTGTTCGCGAAAAAAAGAAAATCACACACGATATTCATATTTCGCCGAGTTATTTTTATATTTGCACTTGCGTCAAACATCTATTTACATTATTACATAACGTACGATGAGTAATGTTATTCCCGCAAATAGAAATTTTGCGCACATCACGTTTTTTTTTCTTTTGTTTTCTTGTTTTCTTTCTTTAAAGCGGATTGCGATATCGAGTATATCGCGATTTTGTCATGCAATTAAATATACGCATAATAAATCCTCGTGGCAATGTGCACGTCTGAAAGGCAGATTGATAACACATGCTACGGCAGAGACAAGAAGCAGTAATTTCAAATTATAACGCGAATGTTGTTGATGTAAATATAAGGATCGCTGGTAGACGATAATACATGTTTGTGCTTCAGGCTACGTTTGCCATAACTCACCTACGGGACTGACAGCTTGCATAATACCCGCGAAATTGGTTTTATAAGACGACGCCAAGCACTGCTTCACAACAATGCCATAAACGCTCCAGGTAAATTACGACTCAGTGGCGTAACAACGTCGGCGGGAAGAATAAGCGAGAACCCAGCGGGCGAATTGTAAAAGCCCGTGCCACATCCGGCACAGAAAAGCAACTTTAATTAATTTAATTTAAAAAAAGTTCGATACGTGTTTGTTGTATTTTAACATTGAAAAGAGAGAGTTAGCGAAATGCAATATTAAATTTTCGCGTATTTGAAGCAGAAAAAAAGTATATCTTTTGTATGATCGCATGAGAATAAGTTCGTTAAATATTTTCACCGTTGCGCACAAAATATGCGCGCGAAATATATCACGTGGGGAAAAAAAAAATATATATATATATATCGAAGTTCACGAAATATATAGATACGCGTTTCGAGAGCTTTGTCGGGTGTACAGTTGATCGATATAACGTTGCATACGACACAGGAAATTGAATATCCTTCATACAGACACCCATTATTTATGGATGTGTGAACCTTACATTCATACGTGCGAAATGATTGATGCCGCATTTAATATTAACTTCTCACACATATTCTCACGTTTTTTTTTCTCTTAAAATCGTTTATAAAACGTCTGTAATGCGATATTCATTGTAATGTGATATTCTTCGAAAATGAACGACAGTTCGAAAAAAAAACAAACAAACGAAATAGCAGTGTGTAGTCAATATTTTACATACTTTTCAATTCTTTCTCGCATCCCTTCCAAATATTTAACAAGCGCTAAAAGACATACTATAAAATATTACGCCGTTAAGAACTTTATCGTTTTTTTTTCGCAACACTCGGAAAACGTTATACTGATATCGATAAAAATTGGATTACTTTTGCCGAATTAATGGGTATATAGAAAAAAGAGAAACGTATCGCGCAAACCGTCTCTGACGGGTTCTTCGATCGAGATGCCATAAACTTTCACACGAATGGAAATGAAAGAGAAAGAGAGCGTCTCACGCGCAAGGAACTTCACCATTCGCTGAGTTATAATCTCTCATATCATTGTTTTACGGCAGGATCATAAACAATTCAGGTGCACGGTTCTGTTTCGCTCGCGGGAGTAAGCAGGCAGGCTTGCGCAGTGATTTACCGAAAGCCGTAAATTTTTTAACTTACTGCGGATTAGATAGCACCATCTGAATGTAAATTCATCGTGACAAAACTGTGTCAGATACAGTCGGCGGCAAAAACTGACGCGCGCGGACGCGCACGCAGCACCGGGCCGGACGGTTCGCGTGGTTACGCCACTGCGCGATTTGCATAAGATAAATACCTACGGAGTGAGTATGCCATCCATCTCGGTGCCCGCGGCCTAATTTTATTCCTACCGCGGATCTTTTTATGCGCTTCGATTCATAACTTCGTGTTTCTTCACAAAACGAGGACATAAATTTTCATAATTTTACATATTGCACAAACGCGAGTCGAACGGGATGGCGTGACGTCCCGATAAGTATCATTAACCGCGTACGACCGTACGACCATGATTTTTGCTGTCCGCTTTAAATGTTTCAGTGACATCGCAGAAAAGAAATTTCGATACGAAATAATTTCGCGCGCGCTAAAAAACACCAGCGCGCGGGAGTAATAAACTCCCCTCGGCGTGATCGATCCCGCTTCAATCTCCCGAATAAAATTACGTTTACGTATCACTTATATAAAATGGACCCATAACACCATTCGCCCCCTCGATCATATTTCAATCCCGACGGTTCACCGAGCGGTAGCATTCGATCTCGTTTCTGTGCCATTTGCCGCGCGCAAACGATCGCCATAAAGCACCCGCGAGAGTCGGAGCGTTGAAAAAAGCACGTCCACTTTCACGCTACGCGAAAACGGACACAACGAGAGATCTCTCTCTCCTTCTCTCTCTCGTTCGCTCTCCTCGTCTCTCTCTCTCTCTCTTCTACGTCTTTTCGCTTTCTCTGTCCTCGCGTTTCTCGAAGATCGGCCAGGCCGCGCGCGGTAAGTAGCGGCCATAATCTTGGTGTATGCGCGCGGGCATCGTTGTAAGTCCGCCTGTAAACGGCCGAATTATTCAAATGTTCGCGCCCGCTAGTGCCGTAGCGTTACCGTAGCGACGACAAGCGGACCTCCCATTTTACCCAAGTCGGCCGCGTAACTCCCGCCAGGCGTTCCGCGTTCCACGGCGATAAATTGGCGTCGATATCGCGGCCAATTTCCAGAATGCATTTAAGATATAGCCGCGTTAGCGCTCGTGCGGAGCGAGCGAGGAAAAGAGGGAGGACGTAATCGTATGAAGAAAAAAAAAAAAAAAAAGAGGGCGATTATCTTTGCGCGAACGATGCCGAACGATCCTTCCGAATTGCGAACACGAGGAGAGAATCAATTTTCAACGTACGTACGGGTTGAAGGACAATAGAGCCCCGGGCTTCGTGAAGCTTGGGAAAATAGCCCGCGCGATTGTAAACTCGCGAAATACAAGCGGTAGGTACTTGTTGAGCAGCAGATAAAGTGAGATTCTGTGTACGAAAGCGATAAGCTAATCGGCGAATTCACCTTTGGAAAAAAAAAAAAAATACAAAAAGGGTAAACGCCGCAAAAACGATGATTGCGCATTCGACTACGTAAAGAGAAACGGCGGAACTGCTTGTGCGCGGAAATGGAGAAGCAAGATTCGGAGGTGAAAAGGGTAGTCGAGACGGAGGAAGAGGAGGAGGAGGACGCGAGAGCGAGAACGGAAAGCTGGCCCGGTGATTTACTGCGGCACGTCGTGCGCCAGATTACCCCCGCAACCCTTACGAGCGAGCAAGCCACCCACAACTCTCCCCGACTGAAAGTTGACGGAGAAACCAAGCGCCCGCGGCCACCCACGTCGCAATAAACGAGCCAATTAATATTGCTTCCCTCTTGCACTTGCTACTGCCCTTGACGGTTCGCTGGATCATCCCCGTGCGTGGGTGAATAATTGCACGAACGTCGTCTAGACGAAAGATCGTGGTTACCCGCCATTACCGAGCGTGAAAACTCTGCGGCCGTGCTGCATAGATTAGAGTGGGATAAAATAAATAGAGAAAGAGAGAGAGAGAGAGAGAGAGAGAGAGAGAGAGATGGGAGTTACTTTCGTTCTTTATTACTTGGATTTATTTACACCTGAGAGAGGACAAGAACTCTATACTGCGAATGTTTATAAATTATAAAATTTTCAAGTAAATGCAAAACCGCTCGCTTTGCGAATAACAATAACAATGATAAGGCAGGTCGGTTTCGAGCAAAACAAATGGTAAATAATATTAAAAAATACATTACATTAAATTTTGCACATCTTTTATTTACCATCTGTTTTGCTCGAAACCGACCTGCCTTATCATTGTTATTATAAAGTTTCCGTTTAAAATTAAGTTTTCAAAGTAAAACACACACGCTTGAAAAGAAATCTGTGCAAAGTAAATGGACACTGTTTTCTTCTTCTTTTTTTTTTTTTTAGGAAGGAATTATATTGTCATCACACTGTCAAAAGGATCGCACCAAGTTCGTTAACGTTTCTGATAGGCGCTCATAAAAGCTCACGGGCGTGTTTTACATGCAAGAGGTCTTTGTTCGCCGTATCTTCGTAAGTCTCGCCCTCAAACATAAAGGAAATGATTAACGAGCGTGCCCACCCTCCTTCATTTTCACGCCGTTTGTTCTCTCCCTCGATATTTACGAACTCTTGCCATAATATATGACCGTGCGCCCTATACGTGCGTAGACTTATGGCCAGTCATGTTACTCTCTATATGGTAGTTTTAATATAAGAGTAAATGATCGTGTCGAAGCTTCTAAAACTCCGGCGTGTATACCCATCGCAGTTCGCGAGAAAATCATGAATATAATATTAAGGAACGCTTGTATTCCGCGAAGCAAAATTGAGATCTGCCGTGACGCTTTTTACTGTAAATATATCATAAATATTTTTTTTTTTTCATAAAAAAAAGAGAAAGACAGCGAGCACTATAATAAGCATTGAAATATAGATGTGAAATTACATCGCGTATGAGATGCCGCATTTATAATGTTCCTCAATGTTCCCACACACAAACACACACACACACGCGCGCGCGCGCGTCAACGTCGTGTATTTCACATGTATTTCGTATGCACGCCGACAGCCTTCACATTTCAAAATGATGAATTGTCGTGATGTTAATCAACGCGGGATAAATATAGAGCGGCAGTTCCGTCTAAAACCTCTGTCAAAGAGAAGATAAAAAAAAAAAAACAAAAAAAAAAAAAAAAAAAAAAAAAAAAAAAAGAACTTCATTCAACGATAAACCGACATTTGTCAAAAGGGCACGTTACGCGAGCCGAGCAAACCTGGCAGCCGCGACGGTGTTAGCAACCGCCATCAGTCGCGCGGCGTTGTTTTAATGCCCGCGTGATTCTGCGCGCCGAGCTCTGCGTGATGAGGCTGCCTCCTAATAACCAGTCGCTCACACGTCTGGCTTGCCACCCTTTACGCCACCCGCTCCGACGGCACCAACACGTCAACCCCCTCGTCCCGTCTCGACTCCAACACTCCCGGGCTACCTATACCTACCCTGCGCTCTCCGCGCTCTCCTCTTCACAGGGAGCTGCGAAACTGTGGCATGTCGGCTTCGCATCAATCTTGTTAAATTACCCGCCCGGCCAGAAGTCGTTCTCTCGCTCGTGGATTGATAAATTGCCCGGTCCCGTCTTCCGCAGACACGTAACGCTCGACGTCGCGACCTCGAGGTTGCTGGCGAGAAGGGAAAGACGAGGGACGCGCCCGTTACCAAAATGCGTCGGGGGTAAAATCAAATTAACGTGAGCGCGGCGCGCTTCGCTTTCTGACACAACGCGGGATCCACTCAGCGGCACAGCTTCCTGTCGCTGTGCTTCTCCGCTGCCAAGAGCTGTCCTTCAACGGCTCGGACGTCGTGAATAGGACGGTGAACCGAGGTGCGGAAGCGGTGACAGGTTGCGGCTTTCAAGATGACTTTTCGCTGTCGATGAGCGAATCGAATTTCCACTTGGAGCGTTTTCTGGCCAACTTGTCACTTCTCGCGCGAGTGAAATGTTTGTTATATTCACAACTGATGCTTCTCCGTAAAAAAAAAAAATATGCGATTTTAATTATAATAATCTTAGATTATAATATATATTATTTTTCTTTCGCTTAAATTAGGACTTTTTCTTTGATGTTTTTTTTTTTTTTTTCTACAGACATGAACATTTTAATTTCAGTTCCGTCGTATTAGTTTGCGTCTAATTAATTCAACTTCTTTACCGGATACTTAAGAAAATAAACGTCACAACGTTTTATTTTCCCTCGACGAGAAGGGTGATCATAATGAACATAGCGCAAAGCGTCCGGTCTCAGTCGTAAGCTTTTGCCAAGCACCGTCTTACTTTGGCAGATGCTATTCCTTTTACCAATTGCCGGTATTCCACGTACCTATTCGGAGCCGCGCTATCGCCCTCAGCTCCGCGATGAAGATAACTATCGGCTCGTTACGCCACTCCGAGCATCGCGACGAACGCGCGCTGTAACCGGGGACCAAGTACCACCTAGTCGGATCACGGGATGAGATAGAAAGAAGGCCGGCTAAGCCATCGCTGATAGCGTCTCTAAGCTTGTAGACCCGGCCAGTCCGGAGAAAACGCCACTGGCTAATGGTAGGTTCGCGGCTTTAGCGCGACAACGCGACCATGTTGAGTCGGACCAACGTAATCCTTACATATGGCCGGGAGATTCCACGGGATTAGGAAGGCGCGAATCCATTGTACTTGTTTCCACTCGCCACGTCGAGTGCCCTCCTAATATCCGCCGCGGTTCGACCGGTCGGTCTCTCCACTTACTCGCGAAACGACTTGGCGGGATATTCACTTTCCGCCCCGCGTCTAAAAGCGTCCCGCTAATCGCTTCGAAACTCCACCCTGCTTACTCGCTCACGAAACGTTTAATCCCTCCGATCGGCGCTTTCCGACGCGCCTGACGCAAACGCTGATTATTCGTCGACGTGACGACCGCGTTCCTAATAATATTTTATAAAGAAATACTCGCAAAGATCGAGACGGATTATCGGCGAGAGAGAGAATGTTAATCCCATCTCTTGTTTCGCGGGAAGATTCGTGGGAAGATCGTATCCGAGTAAGCCGAGACAGACGCGATGTAAAGTAACTTCAGTCTCGCAATATTGAGACGCGATGTCTCAGCGTACAAGACGGGATGACTCATCCTATCCGCAAACACTTTGAACCGTCAAGTATGAAGTATCGGAGAAGCTATTTCTAAACGCTATAAATAACGCACATAACAGTAGTTTTATATTTCGCGAACTGTACACATACGCGCGTATTGATCCGAGTAAAACGCGCGTGTAAAGCGAGTTGAAAGCCAAACGGTCGACGGTAAACCTGGTGAACATCGCGGAAAGATGTTCAAGGAAAGGAAACGTTACGGAAAAGAGGAGGGGGAAGGGGGGAAGGAGAGAGACATAAATTTCGCATACAGCTGATGGAAGAATCAAGAGATAGGTACAATGTGTATCGCGGCGGGACTATATACCGCACCGAGGTCTTGAATGATAAATGGCCTTCAGTGGACTGGCTAATGAGTCGGCTAGACTGACTTATACGACTCCGGATTTTCCAACGCGAAGGACTCTCTCTCTCTCTCTCTCTCGGCTACGGGCGCCGCGCTACCGCGGCACGAGGTGACGCTCGCGGGAGTAGCCGTCGTATCATCGTTACGGGCGCTCATTATTCAAACTTACCGCGTTCCATCTATCTCAGTTTTACATCGCGGAGAGGATGTGAGCTGCGTGACGATGTCGGCGGCTCGGAATCCCCCGGCATGCATTATTCACAGTTTCATATTGAAATTGCACGAGGGGCACCGCCACCGCCACCGCCGCCGCCGCGTCGTACTGCCTCTGCGCGAGGAAATGGAAACGCATTTTATCTCCCGCCCCGGCGACAGCACGTCAAAGCTGCGCCACGTGACAGACGGCCTTGTTTCCACCTACAAATCTACCTGACGTTTCGCCGCTCGCTACCGAAAAGCCGCAGCGAGGGAAACGAATTGCGGAATTTGACTGATGTAGTTTGCGTGGGAAAGGGATACAAATCATCATAACTTAATAGATTGCTATAGGCGTGTGAGTATGCGCGTGATGATATATTTAGTTTGTCATTCTTATGTGCATATATCTCGCACGAAGTGCGCAATGCGAGTACATCAAAACATGACTGAACAGTGAATAAACGTCAACTGTGCGTCTCGTCAAAGAATGCCATTTAAATCTTTCTGATGCAAAAAAAAAAAAACAAATTCCGAGACTTAAAACTAATCGTCGTCACTCTTCGATCGTAACAAGACATTGTCGGGGAAAAAATCGTCGCCGTATAAATAGGATCGTCAGTTTCGTGTGCGATTGCGCAACACCATCGGTCATTTCTTGGCCCAGCGGTGACGTACATCCATTAGCTCTAGTGTCTCCCTTGGTGACGTAACGCCAAGGTGCGTCCCCCATACCTGTTTCGAATAATGCACGCTGCGAACAATGACGTGCGGTGATGTATGTGGGTTACGGGTCGAGCAGCTGTTGCTCTCGACAACTGGTTCCTCACACTCCCGTGGGCGCTCACAATGTCACAATGACGTGTGAGCACTTGTGACAGCATCGTGTGGGTACTACATAGTACATTGGAGTTTGTATTACAAGCGCTTGGCTGCACGCAAGGGTGGCGCGACTCTTGACGCTCACCCTGCGCACAACACACACGCGCGCGCGCGTTTCCAAAATATAATCCGCAAGCCAACAGACGCGATTAGCCGCTCTCGCTTCGGCGCACGCATTCTTTGACACGGAAATTAAAAAAAAAAAAATAAAAAATAAAGAAAAAACTTTCGAGTGTAACGCCACTAAAATGTTAATTACCATTTTTGTTTGTTGAAAAAAAATCAGCGATTTACATATCACTTTTTACATATCAGTGATTTAAAAAGTCTCTTTTAATCTCGAATGAAAAATACAGAGAAAAACGTACGTGTGACGACGAATCAAAGAAAAAAGAAACCGCTGTTGTTGAGAAAAACCTCCTAAAATCGTCAACGCGCAAAACCTCGCGCGAAAACCCGATCGTTGTCGCGCCCGTCATCGAGATATTAATTTCGTCACCACCGCGTGTGTACCCGCGATTTCCCGGCGATAAGTAGTCCAATTTGGCAAGATACGTCACGTGAACCCATCCATGTCGAACTTAGCACACTACGCTTTGTAAAGCCCCCGGCAGCTTTGCCCTTCTCGACACGGTGCGCATCGGGCTGTGTGTGCAGCGAGCGGGCTCGTATTCGCTTGGCTATCGAGTCTGGATCACGTCACGTCGCGTCGGATCGCGTTACGCTCTCGACACTGATCGGAGATTAGCGCCGCCAAACCCCTGCCACGAGTTCCTCTCTCCCTTCAATCCGCACTTCGTCTCCTCGCCCCTCTTCCACTTCCCGCGAAGCTACCTACCGCGTACCCTGCCCTGCCCTGCACCATCCCTCGGATTGCATTCAAATCACGCACAAAGAGCTCAACTTGAGAGCTCCTCTCTCGTAACCGCGCTAGCGCTGCGCCTATCTGACAGCCGCATCTAACGGATTTTTAACGACCTTTTGTTGGCCAAAAAAAAGAATGCGCATAAGCTTCCGATAGTCGGGGCTCCGGTGAGCCCCGTTACCGCCCGGTTGAACGAGACAACGCACGGAAAACGATGATCAGATAGCGCCCCGGGGCGGGCGCATGAGGTGCATGTGTATATCTTTTGCCATATCCACGGCAAATCCGTGTGGCGGTGGGGAGGCAGGGCAAGGCAAACATTTTACAGATTATCCTCGTCAACGTTAATTTGGGTCGGAACCCACCGTGGAATTGAATCGTGATTTATTACCGGAGGAGACGCGATTTATTTTTCTGTCACTCCGAAATCGAAATACCTCGTGACAGCTCGACGACAACTCGTGGCAACGAGTATTGACTGGTGCTGACTAACACGAGACTCGTGCGCTTAAAATAGGTTGATGTATTTTTTTTTTGTTTTTTTTTTTTGGCTTCTCTTTAAAAGCGTGTCAGACTATAAAATTGTTCTTCGTTGACTGAGAGAAGGACAACAACTCGACCGGAACGGTCATCTTTGATGACTGACGGTAGCCTAATCGTAAACTGCGAACACCTTTGTTTACAATGGCTGCGAGACTCGGGGAATCCCGAAATTCAATTGTTCCCGACAGGGAAACGCAGCTTAAGTACGGACCGAGTGATAAATGACTCGCGCACGGCGCAACCTCCTCGTCGTTACCGCCTCGTTTCGAACTTGCTCGCTGCTCTCCGGGCATAGTTCGTTTAACGTCACGTCGGGATCTTCAAGATGGCGCTAAGAGAGAGAGAGAGAGAGAAGCACAGGGGGAACGATTTCGCGAGAGTCGTTAGCACGGCACCGAGAGAGGAGCCACGCCTCCTCCTTCCACGAGGCTGCCTCCTTTTCCGTACGAACGCTTCGTGCTCCACAAAGAACGGGCTAAAAAGGCACTCGAGGCGAGACCAGAATTGCTGGAAGGACTCGCGAAACAAGAAATAATCACCCTATTATCAAGAGTTTAACGAGGCTTCGCTTATTATTGAACACCGTCTATCTCGCAACCTCCAGCGCGCGAGACTCCAGCGAGACTCCGGACTCGGCGGTGGACTTCGGACGAAACTTTTCTCTCTAGCTGAAAAATATATATGAATTTCGCCTTCCTATATTTCACCGACACGTCGCGACGTTAACTCGTGTCTCGTGAAAATGTGCGCGCGACACGCACGCAAACGAAATGTTGTTAATTGAACGTCTCTCTCGTTTTATATTCGCGTGCGAATATTTTATCAAGCGCGGCTCCTCGCAGTCCGACACGGAGAAATGTCCGATACATAATGAATATTTCTAGCCGTAAATCGTTGATAGCGTGTATTTCTTTTTTTTTTCTTTCTTTCTTGTTCTTTTTACAAATAAATGTATATTTACGACAATCCCGGTGATTGCTTCCCTCGCCAATAAAAGTCATTCGTTCGCGTGAGGAGAGTGGAAGCGGGTTTCCATGGCCCTCGCCTCAGCTTGTTGTGTTGTCGTACATCACGTCGCTTTAATGGCACTTTGTTAATTTCTGCACTTCAAGTTGTAATTAATGCGCGCTGAAATGTAAGACTTGCGTGAATGGTAATCGTTTTTCTGCCATAAAAAGCCGCGGTTTCCGTTCCACCTCTCTCTCTCTCTCTCTCTTACCTTCCATAAAAACGTAAGTTCCGCGATCATAAATCACTCTTAATCAACTTCCGTTTTGATACAAGAGCTCGTTAAGCGAGAAACGCCGAGCGAGTGCGCACGGAATTAATAATGCAGCATATTGCTCGCTACTGAATCAGTCAAGAGAGAGAGAGAGAGAGAGAGAGAGAGAGAAAGAGAAAGATGTTTCGCGATCGTACGATCTCCGCCGCCGGTTTGTTATATTCATAATTTAGGACAATCTTGATATCACGGCAGCACGTACATACATATATCGAAGATATAGTATATATAAACGACGCGCGTGATGGACATCATATCGACGCGATTATCAATTTCGCTCTCGTCGCGCGCGCGAAGAAATCGCGACGCGGATTCGTATCATTCGTTACCGCGAGTATATAATGAAAAATGGCTCCGTGCTTAGATGGAAGCAGGTCGCGTCGGAAGAGATATAGATAGGATAGGTAAGGTGGGTAGGTAGGTAGGCAACCATGGGGAGGATGATAGAGTGGGCCTATGCATTCGTCCGGTAAATAGCGTGATTGATCGATATTATATTCATAACAGGCAACGACTTGTCATCAATCATATCCCGTCGCGCATAACTGCGGGTCTCTGTAATATACCTGCCCGGCCGGTATAATACATTACGCCTCCAGTTCGTATTCAGTACACCGGGTGATCTAGAAACATTCTTTCCCCTCTCGCTCACTCTCTCTTTTTCTCTCTTTTTCTCTCTCTCTCTCTCTCTCTCCCGCGGAAAGCGCGCACGCTAGAAAATTAATGGCTTTAACAACGGAGTGACGCATTGTAAATATGCTACACGTGCCTCGTCGTTTTTTTTTCTCTCTCTTTCTCTCTCCTCTCTTTCTCTCCTTTCCTTTCTGAAACGCAGCCAGAGAACACAGCTCGGAGTGTCGAGACGGACAGAAACCACATGAAAAAGGAAAGAGAGACAGAAAAAGAGAGAGAGAGAGAGAGAGAAAGAGAGAGGGAAAACGTGCGACAACGGGGAAAATTTCACAATCAAAATATTATTTTCAATCCACGAAACGTCACAGTTATCGCTTGCGTCACGCGCTCGCATTCTCCGACGAACGGCTTGATGCGTGACAATAGGTCTCCGGTGCTGACACGGTAGCCTTCCCTCCCGCTGCCACTCAAAGCCTCTCAGGTAACGCGATCCCCGGCAGCCTAAATAAACAAGCTAGAATAAATAAAAGCTATTCTAAACGTCAGCTCAGTGTTTGCCTAGCTGTCACGGAAGTGGAGAGCACACTCAGTCTCAAATGGATATCGAAGCGGCCGTTTACAGCCCTCTTCTTTCGGCGAGCGATAAAGAGAGGCCACCGTCCTATCGCGCGCGCGCGCGTTTGAACGATATTTTTATCGTCACCCGTTACGCTCGTCAGACGCTGTTCGGCAACGTGTCACGATTTGAGAAGAGAGAAAGAAAAAAAAAAAAGAATTCGAAATATCTGTCTGACGTGCGTAACTCCACAGATCTAGAATAGGATATGAAATCTGATTCCGTTTTAATTAACACTTTACGTCGGCGTATCGACGGCTTAATGCTAAATATGTCTGTGGAAAAAAAACCAAAAGAAAAAAAAAAGAAAACGACGATGAGTGGCATCGAAGGTGTCGCTTTTGAGTATAATTACGAAGCGAGAGAAAAAGAGAGAGAAAAGAAAACGAGATCGAAATAAAAATCTTCTAATTAATGCGCGACTCGCAAAGGACAGAAAGAGCGTCGATTCCACGTTCCTCGGCGATCGGGAGCAATCGCGGGTAGACGTCCGAGATAAGCAGACAGCCAACTCGTTGGAAGAAGCAAATGAAATTGACAGTCGACGTTTGTCTGCGCGCTCCTCTCGCTCGTAGTCTCTCTGTAGTCTGTCTGTCAGCATGACACCGAGCGACGCCTTCTTTATTATACATTCAATTATTAGGCGCTGCGCATGACAAGCGCTATTGCATATTTATATCTGCCAGCCGAGGCGAGCTCAGCCGGATAAGGGGGTTCCTGACAGCCCGTCACGAGCATACGTTAACATTCTTAATAACGTACCCGGTTTGTATACGTCCGACGTGCGCGCGCGCGCGCGTGTGTGTGTGTGTATGTGCGCGCGCGCGTGAAGAGACGTACATGCGCGCAATAGCGCGCACGTACACACGCGACACGCATAAAACGCACGTGTATACACACACGCGCGCGGGCCGCGAACGGGATGCGAACGTGTAAAGCCGCACGGCAGTGTGGTGTAATTTCAATACACGAGGAAGCTATCAACCTTTATAACCTGTTTATTACGATAATACCGTAAATTTGCATCGCGTGTTCCCCCGTAATCGCTCGCCGCAGCGGATGTCATATTACGTTAACTACAGTAGTTAAATAGGCATCCGGGGAATAGGCCTCCGAAAACCCGAGTGCGACGTACTCTGAAATTTGCGCCACTCCCGGAGTGTTGCGCGCGGATATCAGTTTTCGGAAAAAGGGAGAGGGGGATGGGGTTTAATGAATTCCGTTCGCGGAATTTTATACGGCAGCTTGTTTAACACCTGACCGACGATACGTCCGACTGATAAATCAGCGACGATTCTGCGTGTACGCGTGTTTCTCGCACACTTGAAATTCAATCCGGGAAAGCGCAGACCGTTGCGCGCTCGCTCGCGCCGTTTGAAGACCGAAATAGAAATTCATGTATGCGTGTTCGATTAGATCTAGCGCCCACCTGCGCCGTGTTATTACAAGCGCGGACATGCTCGAGGAGCCGCGAATTTCGCAATGAAAACGCACAATATCGCAGAGCGTGATATAAAATTGCACATAAATTTTAAACTCGCAGATTGTTGATTCACTCGCACTCGTGTGTGAGATATGTTGTTGAAGATATTCACGTATATGTGCGAGAGAGAGAGAGAGAGAGAGAGAGACTTTTTACATTTTAATATACGCGGTAGCTTTTTCGTCAACAAAATGCTGAACACCGATCGTATATCAGACGCCGCCCACGGCGACCGTAGTAGTAAAAAGAATAAAACCTTTCTTATTTCCTCCCTCCCCCGCCCGTTCGTGACCGCCTGCTTTGATATACGATACGTTTGTACCGTGTCGGCCAAAGCCTTCGAAAGCCGACCATCCACCGTAACAGCATTTTTATGCTAAACTGGTCGATGCAACTGACAAGAATTGACAGAATTCGGAAAACAGCTGACAGCCCGCCATGCAGCCACTCCTCTGTCCGCCGGCGGTAAATTTCAAACTACTTCTCTCACTCCCTTCCTCCCTCCCTCTCTCTCTCTCTCTTTCTCTCTCCTGTATTTTTTCTCTTCCAGCCGCAAAACGAATGCCGGTCCATTTCTACCACGTTCGCAGTCCCGCCCAGATAACCTCGAAAATTATGATTAAACAGGGTGAGGAAAAAAGACCGCCGAGTACGACACCGAAATCTGGAAAGTTCTGCAAAACGCAGAAACGAGGAATGAAAAAAACACGTTAAAATGCAAAATTACGTTTACGCCGCGCATATTACAGCGCGCGCGGTGCGCCGTAAAAGCACTGAAATTACTCTGGAAATCGTCTATAATCTTTAAAGTCAAATTTATTTCGTTCTTGAATTTTTGGTATAATCACCGGAAAAGCCTGTGCGGTTTACGTCTTT
>QVNW01002027.1:0-32988 GCA_014825475.1 Pseudomyrmex flavicornis
TATGGCGACGCGAGGGCGGGCGGCTTTCATTATCGCGCTTGTGTGTGTGTGCGTGTATGTGTGCGCGCGTGTGTTGTATACACGCACGCTTGACCTTTTCATCAGCCATTGTGGAGGTTCCCACGTCCAGTGAGCTGCGGTCAGCCGATCGTGACTAAGCTCTTAAATGCACGATGGCACGGGATTAGCACCTGGAAGGGGGGGGGAGGGGGGAGAACAAAAGACAGCCCGCGTGTGCTGGCAACAACTCTTTGTGATAGGAATGTGGACACAACGTTGAAGCGTTGTGTCCAATTGTTCTCTTCGGTTTGGATACTGAATAGCTTTGAAAACAATCATCGTCCGAGAGTTATCTCTCGGACTTCTTCTTATGAGGATCGCCCTTTTCGTCGCGCTATTTCTTCCATGAGAAATCATGTGACATTTTCGAATTCGTCTCAGAATTTTCTTCAAATTCTCATCACTTGTGTATTTTTGCGGGAGATCAATTTCAAAGGAGCGCGAATATAAATTTATAGAAGAACGCGCAAAGGTGACTCCAATAACGTTCGCGCGCGCGAATCGGCCGTACTTGTCAGTTTAACGGTCCGCGCGATAAATCGAAGGAGCTCCTCCCTCAAACAGACCAGAAAATCCATAAACCGTGTCCCGAAATACGCAACGCATATTCCCCGCGCTCTCTGTGTGATCGATTCTTCGTGCGTGCGCGCGGTTTTACGAGTTCGCTAAACTTAGGCCCGCATTGACGGATTATTTTGCGCGCGCGGAGGTCGGAAAAGCGCGGACCAAAAGAGCGAGACCTCGCCCGGGGTTTCTCTCATCATCGGGTTTCCCTATCGATCACTCGGGGTTGACGGCTCTCTCTCTCTCTCTCTCTCTCGCCGCATTATTTGCCGCGTCCCCGGCGGCAATCTCTATTTATTCATAAACAGGCGTAGGAATATTTATTCATGGGCGCGTGGAAAGCATCGGGCAACAATCTCTCTCCGCGAGTACATCGCTCGCAGCGGTGTAATTTGTGAAACAACGGAAAGAGAGAGAGAGAGAGACCGCGCGTATCGATCCCGCGAAAATTCATCAACGGAGCGGAGCGGAGCGCACAAGATCTCTCCCACAGAGAAGTGTGGGAGTTGATCGATCAAGGTCGAAGAACGCCGCTCTAGAAATACGAACGGTTCGAAATAGAAACTGTTGTCGGTGTTCTTCGCGGAATGAATTTTTCTTTCTCTCTAGGTCGATGATGCGCGACGAAGAATAATGATAAATGATTCCCGCGACTCTTTCCACGCGGAGAGATCGAGGAGGCAATTCCTCCCGATATATTCCGTTGAAAACTCCCTCGGGCCGCGTCTGTCTGTCACTCGGGTCACGTTCTCCGTGTCACATTTTCTCTTTCTCTCTTTCTCTCTCTCTCTCGCTATTTCGAGATTATGTTACTCTCCGCGGCGCGCCGCGAGAGGAGACAAAGAGAGAGTTACTCTCGTCTCTCCTTGCAGAAAAGACACCGGGGAATATTTGCTGCATTTTGTTTTGAAAACATTTTCTCGATTTTATATTACTTCAAAATATTTGTCGCATATAAAAACTACTGTTTCCGAAATTTTATATTATTTTACGAAAAAAAAAAAAAATACAGTTAATTATTACTCCGGGCAAACGCGTATTCCCTGATGACGTTACAGCCGTTATTTACATTTCTCTCGGGAATATCTGAAAAAACACGTCAAGGCAGAGAAGGTCTCTCGCGGCTATAAAAAAAATATGAGGAGCATAAAAACACGTTATAAGATTTTTTCAGATCTATAAAAAAAAAAAAAAAAAAAAAAAAAAAACGCACAACAACAAAGAGACGATCGGAACAGTCCGTTAGACCGTTTCTTACGATATCTTTCCGCTGTAGTTAGTTTGGATGTATGCGCGCGTTGCGGAATATCAAATTATATTCTTTGTTCATTGTGTCGCAAAGTTCACATAGCGGCACACATCGGACAATAAAACGTACCTATTATCCCAAACACAAGCGCGCGCGCGCACGCACACACACGTAAGAGAGAAGAACTCGGGAAGAAAATCACTACGGAGGATGCGGCGGCGATCTCGGTTGCATCTAACGGTCGATACGTAGGTGCGGATGAGGTCATCCGGCGAGTCCGACAGATGATATCACGTCGATCTTAAGAGGCAACGGGTTGTTTATTCGCGCGCGGGGACCGCCGCGAAGATGGAAAATGCCATTCGAGCATAGCTAATAAATTTATCAGAGACGTCAGATTTGTATCTCTCGCGACGTGCTTGCAATAACGGAGCATTTGGTCGCTCTTTGTAAACTAATTTATGTGGAAAAAAAAAAAAAAAAAAAAATTAGATAACATCGCAACGCGCGAGATTCTCAAACGTTGAGAATTTTCGGAGCGGGGACGAGATTAAATTTTTATCCACGCGCAAGTTCGTCCTTAATTTTTTTTCTCTCGGTGCGTGCCGTGAGAGCTTTTCACAGAGTTTCCATCTTCTCGGGCTCAGCGATCCGTCATTTGTCATCTCTTAGTTTTCGAACAAGTTAGGGAGAGATATTTCGAACATCCTCTATGTAAAATATTTAATAACAAAAACCGCAATTAGTTTTGCGCCAATTTGATAAAATTACAGATTCTCGCTCTTGCAAAATAATTTGTCACGCACAAACAACAGGAAAATTATTTTTACGGCATTAGCGGACTCGTGACGTACGCTGACATCATCGCGCGTAACCTGTTGCCGCGTTTTCCGCGGCGAAAACCTAGAAAAACTAGGCTTTTCTCCATCTACGGGTGCAAAACCGAAGTGAAAGTCGTTTGAACGCGATCGCCGCCGGCTCGTCGACTTCGCTACTCTCCGCTCACACAATACCACTCTAAGCCCGCCCCGAAGTGCCTCTCATCGAGGTTCCAGCATAAAAGTCAGTTGTTTAGTAGCACTCCGGGCGACTGTCGACTTGACTTCACGTGCGCACCGCTCCTTTAAACTTCTACGCTCTATACGGGACTCGTCACACTCCGAGCGCAACAACATTTGCCGCAAATCCAAAAGTGTGTCTCGCGCAGTTCCATCGGCGAAATTCGCGTCGGTGATTGTTTTTTTTTACATCCGCGTCACACTTGTTTCTCTTCTCGGCCTTCCGTTGCGTAAGTACATACACGACGTTTGCGCGGATAATTGAAGCTGAACAAGAGAGTTGAAATCTGTCCGGCAATTTGCCATCCGCGACCTCGCGAGCACAACAACAGTCTAATTGCGCAAAACGAGCGTTGCGTTTTTCGCGCAAAAGCCAGACTTATTTGTTGAAAAATTGTATCGGACGCGAAATAAAAAAGACGCGAAATAGATCGCGAAATGTTTTCGAAATGTCTTTCGGCGTGCCTTGATTTCGGCGATTGCGATCCGCATTGCGGCCGCGGGCAAATAGCGATCATTTCGCGTATAATGCGTGTATTTTGCATGCGGTATTCGCAGAGAAAATGAGCGAGTGCCACTAATTAACGACCGGGCAATATTTGATCAGCTTGCGCGCATATCGGCGATGCCTAGGCGCGCTCCATTATTCTAGTAATTGAAACGATATAATATCGGGCCGAGACCGCCCCGATTGTTCGATCAAACACCTGCGCACGCTAATCATACACACGCCTCGATCTAACGCAAACCGCCGCGCGGTGCTTTTCGCCGGAGTTGATTATTTAAGCGCGCGCGTTTGTCGGTGTGTATGTGTGTGTGTGTGTGTGTTCGCGCGCGCTCGGTTACGAGGCGCGCTGCAATTGAATATGCCGAATAGAAGTTTATTCTCGCGCGCATTTATAGTTCCCGCGGTCTTAAATAATTCCCGCGAAATGTTAATCAAACGGCAGCGATAATTTGTTGTGCCGCGGAAACAAAAGTTCGTTCGACGCGCACACAATGCGCGCGCGCATTTAATTCCAATTAAAACCCAATTTGGTGATTGCGCGTTAATTACGTCTCGACTTCAATCTTGTCTCGTTGATTCGAATTTTGTTTTCTATTACGAGATAATGTAATTTAAATGTTTCTCGCTTCTGCGATGTAAAAACAAAATTTCTCAGGCTTGAATCGGAACTCTTGCAAACGCGGAACGATGTTTATTTCCGATTTGTTCACTCTTCCGATATTCCTCATCGTAATTGTATAGTAATTAAATTAATTGCATTATATTAATTTGTAATTTAAGTTTATTTATTGTATTATATTGATTTTATTAATTTAATTAATTGCGTGTTAATTGTCAACGATCTCGCGAACTCTTTATCGATTGTCTCGTTAACAATTCGAAATATTTTTGATTTTTCTAATTGCATATTTCACGCGCAAAAATCCAATTAAAAAAAAAACAACATTCTCTCGGACTTTGATAATCGTCTACGGACGCGCGACGTCGTCGATCCAATTACCAACTGGAGTTTCACATCCGCCGGACTTTGTCGCCAACTGGCTGAAAAAGTTGACACGATAACCCAGATCGAAGGGGAAGTTTTAAATATCGATACACTTTCACGATACACTGCGCGATCTGCTCGCGTTAATCCGCGATGAATCGGAGTCTTGTCTTTGTTAATTCCTATCGGGTGCATGGCGGATTGCCAAGAGGAAATTGTGTGTTTGTACACACGAGACGCGCATCGAGGAAGCAGCGATTGAGGTGTCGCAGCGTCAAATCGAAGCGAGGATCGATCAAATCCGGCGCGATCGCGAAAACGAATCGATCGCGACGAATCGCGATGCGAGTTGTGCGATCAACACGCGCGCCGCGTTTTCTCGCGCGACCGAAGGTAAATCGCGTGATTTAACGAGCTGACTCTCACGCGGGACGATTGATAAATATCCGAAACGACAAGATTAGACAGCGACGATATAATGTCACATCGCTCGAGTTGTCGTTTTGACAACTTTCATTCTACCAGAAGAACAAATGTCAAACGCTGGCTCCGTTATCGCTCGCGTGGCAGCTCGCCAAAATCTAGCCGTTTACGGCTTCGTTGTTGCTCTCGGAAAATTTCTCTCCACATTTCTTCTCAGACACGAAAATAAAATGAAAAATCGCGCGGTGGAGCGATAATTCGTAAGCTCGTGAATTTTTTGACATCGCAACAGTCTGAGCGAGCATTGTCACTTCATTTAGACTGTCTGTCGCGTCGTTTCGGATACTTATCAATCGACGATTTCCTTCTACGACGATATCGTACGTAGCGGTGATTGTTTTATCGCAACGACGAAACAACGCTGCAAATCGGACTTTCAGAAGTTCATCCGTGATTGAAAAGTCACGCGACCGCGAAAACCATGTCAGCGCGAACAATTATATTGCTATCGATTATCGGGGGAGAGACAACACGATATGCGATGCTTATCGAGCGATGCCGAGAAGAAAGAGAGAGAGAGAGAAAGAGGAAGGAGAGAGAAAACGCTCCAGGTCATTGAACAATGTCTTACAGAGCGACGCACGGTGCTCGCCAGCTGTTAGACATGCATAAATGCCGGTTAGGTAGTATAACGCCGTGGAAACCGTTGCGGCCGGTACGTTACGCCGCATAAAACGATGTTTAACGACCGTTACGCCGCAAACGAACCTTAAAGATCGACTTGACTCGAGCACGTCGGAACGAGAAGTTCCGAACCGGAGGAGAAATAACGTCCGAAAAACCGAGAGACAAGAGGAGCCAGACAAGTCGACGACGACTACGGCTTCCTCTCTCTCTCTCTCTCTCTCGCGCGCGCGCGAGAAAGTTTTCTTTCCCATCAACAGCTCTTCGCGAAGAATCAATAAACCGGCAAAAATCTCACGCTATACATAGTCTCGCTTCCTCTCGCGCGCATCGCCGATCTTACGATCTTCCTCGTAATTACAAATAAAGGAAAACAAGTCTGACAATCGAGTCGCGATAATTTTATCGCGAGACGCTAAAAATACGACACTCTCGATGCGTTCAGAGAATTATTTTGAGATTCCTTGCATGTTTGGTGATTTTCTACGACAACTCTGAAACTACGCCAAAGTATTATTGTATAACATTTGGTTTGCTAATGCAATTACGGGGGATAGTAGATTCTTGTCATTGGTCTGATAATTAAATATTAAGTTGACTCATGAAGTAAGTTCCGATTTTCAGGCAACAATTTATCTCTTCCGAGATAATTCAAAGTTGCTGCATTATTTCCAACAAATCAGTTTTACATTTGCCTGATATTAAAATATAATAAAAATATGTAATAAAAATATAAATAATTATAACGTTGTGTTATAAAAAAATATTTTTTAATTATTAAAATATCTCGTAAAAAAAATAAAAAAACGTTTCTTTAGACTGACGTATTTCCGTGTTCTTATCCTTCAAGTGAAACACGTTTGATGAACACGTTCGAGAAGTTCTTTCTCGAGAGAGTCGAGTGCACACGCGTAAATATAAGACAGAAGAAACTAAAGATAACCCACAGCCGAGCTATATCAGACTTATCTCGTTCGATGATGCGCGAATCTCTCTCTCACTTCCCGCATCTGGTGCGGCCAGATCGATCGCCGTTTAGAAATTAAACCTCGCACGCATTTTCGCTTCTCGTCCGCGAGATGCGTGCGCGCTTTCCCGTCAATTGAAAGGAAAAAAAAAACCGGTTGCGTTTTCCATCGCGTTTTGCTAAACTCTCGTCACGGCAGCATTTTCGTTCTACTTCCTTCGGTAACGCACAGACGGGAGCCCCGTTAGAGTCTACAAATTAGGAACGAATCAGAGAAATAAAAGTTGCGTTATCTTTCGCAATGCGTTGGCGTTTCGTTTCCGCGAACTTCGCAGCATCACCTTAACATTGAACGCTTCGGAAATTCGGGGGATAAAAATATCCCTCGGTTTATCGCGCGAGAGGTGACTTTCGCGTGTCTTTTGATCTTTTTTTCTTTCTCTTTTTTTTTTTTTTACGATGGTCATCTGGTCGATTGAACGCGAGAATGGAAAATTAGAAAACACGTGCCGGTGTCTTTTTTGCGTGAAAGGTGCGGCGGTATTTTTAGCAGCTCATTCAAATTGTAGCAAAGTCTCTCTGTTTTCTCGGGAACGAGAGACGGACTTCCCCCGGACAGCTTAACCCGTTCCGTTGCAAGCTGTCAGTGTTTCCGCGCCGTGTATCGTTATTTTATGCCGCGGCGGTTTTTCGAAGAACGATCGTTCATTGCCGATCTGTCTGCGTTAATTAAATATGCAAAAAACAAAAAACAAAATAAAAAAATAAAAACAACGTGACTGGCGTGAAGAGAAATTTCTGCTTCTAACGAGTTTAATTCATTCAACCGTCAGATCTCACGCGCCCGAGATCTCGGACATAAATTACGAGTCTTTAAAGAATCAAAGGACTTGAGCGCGGCCACTAGTTGGAAAGATGCTGAAAGACTTAAAGCCTCGAGCGGGGAAGAAGAAGATGGACATCGGCGACGAGCAGCGGCTACTCGAGCGCGAAGTTTCTTCCCGCAAAGACCTCACCGGGGGGATGGAGCCGGGGGGCGCGTTTATTAATGCGGGCCTAGGGGCCTAGGTCACGGGCGGCGAAATGTCCCCCTCGGCTTTGCTCGCCGGTGTGTTAGTTCGTAAGAAGGCCAGTGGCCGGCGCTCTCGCGCGCTTCACTATAAATAATCGTATGCGCGAGTATGTCCAAGTATAGCCCGTTGGGAGTGTGCCAGCCTCGGGCCTGAGGAGGCCTCAGCTATTTTTGAGGGGCTGTCGCCGCTGCTAGCGCGCTCGTTACAAACAGCCGCGGCGGACACTCCGAACGAGACTGCCGACGAAGATGCTTCTGTTACCCGCTGTCTCTTTCCTCCGAGCGCGATCCCCCTCTTTGATCCCCTCCTCCTCATCCGTTCTGATATCAATCCCTCTTCTCCCGCGCCCGTTACACCGCCGCGACCTTGAGCAAACGAGTCTCTTTCTCTCTCTTTCTCTGTTCGGCTCGATTATGAGAGGAGTTACATGATTCATCCCCGCGGATGAGAAATAACGAGAGATCGGAGGAGAGAGCGAGGAGGAAATTGCCGGTTTTGGCAACTTGAATTCACACCGCCGGTGCCGGTTTTTTCACGGCCAAGCCCGGAGAAACGAGGACTCCTCGATTAATATGCGGATGACTCGCGGTGTGCATGCCGCGTATATGGGAAGGTGGTTTTCGCGCGGGTTACGCATGGACGCACGAATGAACGTTTATTACTTGCGGCTTCCACGAGAGATGTTGAAACGCGAAAAGAATCAACGACGTGTGACGCGTCGCAAACGGTACACGATCGCTACGAAGTTAACGGAGAGATAGAGAGATGCAATCGGAGATAGAAAACCAGTTGAGACATTCGACACCACGCGTCTCTCTTCCGCGAGAGAGAAATAAGAAAGTAAAAGGAGATCGCGAGAGATGTGTGCGAAACTCGAGCCACTTGTGATATTTCACATAATCTCACTCGACACAATCATGCGGTTAAGGCTTAGTTTTCGAGTTAATGGCCATCCTCTCTGTTTCGACGTGATTTCAACGAGAAGATTGCGCATCGCGTGAAGAGACCTTTTTACGTTACAGAAGTGAGAGGCGATGCAATTACATACGAACAATTTTGAGACACGCACGCACAGCGTTTCGTTTGATCATTTATCGAAAGTATTCGATCTTTGATCATTTATCGAAAATTATTCGCGTACATTTGTATAAATAAAAAAAAAAAAAACCTTTCAAGATTATTTCTTTCTTCAAGCGGAATCACCGCGGTGTTTTCTCCGCGCGAGAAACGCATGTGATGAAGCAATCGTCGTCTTTCTGCGTCGCCGGATATAGAAATGCCAATGAGTTGCACATCTTCTTATTAACGCGAGTCCGACGATGATTTTTCGCAATTATTTTTGCAACGCGAGATATAAACTTTCTAACGTTTCTTTCTTTGCGAAAAAAAATACGTGAAAGCCATCAGAAGAGTCAAATGTTCATAAATACACAAATAACGTATGTTTGAATGTTTTTTTTTAAAATGTGTATTAATTTTTAAACGCACATTGACACGTTCGTTTTATTTGTTTTAAGAAATCAAATTTTTATCTACTCACACGCGCGTGAGATAGCGCCGCTTTCAAGTTTCCCGCTTTCTCGTCGAAGGTTAGGTAGTACACAATGTACTCCATTCGGCGGCAACACTTTCCAGAGCATCTCGCCGGTGCAGTTGCTCGCACAGGAACAACCAAGTTGATTGCATCGCAAGCCGCGTAATCATCACGTCGAAAGATGGAGAGAGACTGAGATCTCGCGATCTTATTTCCGATTTGTCTGCAAGAGGGCCGGGATAAAAAAAAATTTTGAAAACTGGACATAAGCCGGACTTACGATCGACTTGACGCTCATACGTAACTATATTGTCAATGTCAAAGGGCGCTGCCGTACGGGCTGGTGTGTCAGTGAAGCGTACGCGTTCGAAGCGGGATTTTGTCCGGAGTTTCCGTCTGAGAAAATTGTCACGAACTCGGGGCGTGTGCTCGCAGACAATTCTTTAATTTTTAAATCCACATCCTGGCGTGGTTGTGACGAATCTTGTTTACAAAGTAAGTTTCGGATCCCATTGTTTTTGTGACAGCCGGGCGGCGGCGTCGAGCAAGTGCGAGGTTGCTCCACGCCGCCGCCGTGATTTGGCACGCGAGTTGTCAATGACAATCGATCCCGAATTATCTGGGTCAGAGGGCATCAGCCCGTGTTGGAGACTCGCCGAATTTAAATCCCGGCACATGTCGATGCGATCGGATCAGTCGATCACCGTCAGCACTGCCTGCCGCCGCGTTCTGTTGATAACCGCTTCCGCCTGATAAAGAAAACTTGTCGTCGCGGCGCGCCCCTTTTCTCTCTCTCTCTCTCTCTCTCTCTCTCTCTCTCTCTTCGCGCGTCCATGCCGCTCTTTGAATAATTGATCCGAGCCGACCGACAGGCGTCGCGATAATTATCACGAAACGTCACCGACGCGATATAATCCTTTTTTCTCTTGGTCGATAGCGAGAGCTGAGCCGCGCTAATGCCCTCTCTTCGAGCGAATAAGCAAAACCTGACTGTTTAGTTGCAAATGCGATCTCTTGCGTATTATTATCTCGAAAAGACACGTTAGAATTTTCTACAAATAAAAACGATGTCGAGGAAGCACTCGGTTGTTGATCAAGAACCTTGGAACGATTTGCAGACTTCCTCGTCGACCAAGACAACCACCATGACCACAGCAGCCAAACTGTACGGCAAGGATCTGAGTGAGTACGATGACATTGACGTGGATAAGTTGTTGGCAGAACTCACGCCAGAGGAACTCAATATACTGGCCAAGGAAGTGGACCCTGACGTAAGCTTTGTTTGTCAAATAATTTAATTGCCTGCATCTATTTGCGAGATATTGAATTCACTTGTGCATTTTACAGGACAGCTTTATGCCACCTTCTCAACGTTGCAGTTACGAGTGCAACAAGAGTCCCACAGGGCCACTGAATCGAAAGAAACTCATTGAGCACATCAACAAGCAAGCTTTGGAAACGCCAGATATTCCAGAACTGAAACCGTACGTGCCTGGTGTGATCAGGGGCAAAAAAGTAAGTGCAGATCATGGAGCAATGATGAATCATCACATTTGTTTTGTATCGTGTGAATAAAAACAGCAAAACAAGTGTCATATTCGCTAATATCGCTTTCACTAATTACATATTGCGTTACGTGGTTTCAGTGGGTACCTCCGCCACAAGAAAACGCAAAAGAAAAAGAGGCGGAAGAACAGATTGCAATAGATCTTGGCGAAGAGTACGAGCAAGCGCTCTCGGCCGCTACCCAAGAAGAAATCATTGATCTTGCTGGTAATCATTCGTTTTCTAAAATTGTTCATTGTGTCAGAAAGATAAACAATTTAGACGCGACCTCTTTCTTTCAGCTATTCTTGGATTCCATTCCATGATGAATCAAGATCAGTACCACGCGTCTCTTCTGAATTCTGGACAACCGGTCGGACTCGGCTGGGACGGAGTTACGAAAGCTAGTCAACCAAAAGTTTATCCGATGGAACCGCCTAATGACACGGATGTTGACGCTACCATCAAACAAGTGCGAGACGACGACTCGGCTCTGACTGACTTAAATTGGAACAATATTAAAGTACGCATCTCTCTCTCTCGCTTTCTTTTTATTTTGAATTTGAGTCTCCGACTAAATCAGAATACTTTTTTTAGCGAGGACCATTTCAATGCGAATTTAATTTATTGGCTCAAGACACGTTAGTGAGTTACTATTTACGTTTGAAAACCAAGTTGACAATTGTTGGTTTTTTTGTTTACAGAATATTTCAGATGAAAAATTCATACAGTTGTTTGAGGGTCTGGAAACAAACACACATCTTGAATCACTAAGTTTAACCAACGTTGGACTCAATGACAAAACCGCACAACGGTTGGCTGATGCTATCGAAAAGAATTCGACACTCAGAGTGCTCAAGTTTGTATTTTACACATCTTCTCGCACACACAAAAAATGTACAGCGCTAATTGATGCCATCATTAAATTTTTATTGTTTTCAGCGTGGAGACGAACTTCATAAGCCCACCTGTGATAGTGACGCTGATCAGATCTCTTCTCAAAACGAAGTCTATCGAAGAATTCCGATGTTCGAATCAGGTATGTCACGATGAGTAGATGAGTAAATGAATATTTTATGTAAAATAGGTGCGTCAAAGACAAAAATATTAACATTCATATCAATTATCTTTCAGAGGTCGCAAGTGCTGGGTAATAAAATCGAGATGGAGATCACACAATTGGTAGAACAAAATCCGACGTTGCTGCGACTCGGGTTGCATCTAGAATTTAATGACGCTAGACATCGCGTCGCCGCACATTTGCAACGCAACATTGACAGGAGTAAGTACAGAAAAAACGTCATTAGTTATTAGAAAGAAGGGGTCGGATGTGAAAGAGAAAGTTGAAATAGCGTCTTGAGAAATAGATAAGTGTATATCAATGATCAAGACGACAGCTGTTTAGAAGTCTTAGCCTCCCACTAGAAAGCAAACTTAAGTATCAAAACAATAGCAACTAATTGATGAGAACTAATTAAAAGTAGTATTAAAAATATAAAGTAACAATTGCGAGATTACAATGATAATTTAAAAACTAGAGAGAATATGTAGCTGAACGTGAATAAATCTCACCGCGGATGTTATTCGATAATGAATTAAAGAACTGACGGGCGTAGGAAAAAAACACATTTGAATTTCTGCGATAGAAAAGCTGTTGACAAGTAAGAGTGAAAATCTGTGTTAAGACTTAGAGATGTAACCTCACTTAAGAGAATTTCCAAGTTTGATATTAAGAACCCGAGGATTTCTTCGTCAAGTGACACACGAGATACGATTAGTTTTAATTAGCCTTAATTTACATTAACGAATATACTTGAAGTTTGTGTAACAATGTTTCAGCGTATGTGTGTGAGAATGACAGAGAAGATCTTTCTTACAGGATTCTATCTGGGAAATTATCTGTTTATTAGTGTACGCGTACACACACATACATTATCCTGTAGAATTAAAATATACATTTCGCACAGAAGTTCTCGAGTGCGATGTTCTTTTTCGCAGGTCAATAATCTCTCGAACGAGTGTGTTCGCAAATTGTTGCCGTGGCATATCTCCCCCCCCCCCAAAAAAAAAAACATTAGTTTCTTTCTCACGTGGATGGTATTTCTCACGATATATAATCGATAATTGATTTTCCGTTTAGATGGGAGCAATTGTATGGGGGACTATGGAGACCATCACGTGGCGAAATGCTTCTTCTAACTCCCACCCGAATCGAGCTTCGTAGTCTCACGTAGCGCTTTATCGTAGAGCACATCTCTCATCACTCATCCCGCAATTCATCCCGCTCATTTATCATTTTTTCTAGCTAGTGATAGAGGTAATTACAAGACCCCCCCCCCTTCCGACTGATTTCTGTGTACGACCGAAAGAAACGAAACCTTCCCGGTTTCCGACAGTGGTTTTCAAGCCGTTCATTAATTTTTTTTTTAATGTTAGAATATTTATAAAACAATCTCACGCCAAAAGAAATGTCGCTTGAAAAACGCTGTATTTTTCGTGTTGTACTCTTCTCCCTCCTTCCTCTAACATTTGAATTTTTAATCGCTCTTCTATTTTACGTCTATTCGGTCCGCTTTTGTGCAAGATTTGCGCAAGAAAAAATATTTCGCAAGCAGCACAACCGTCGATGACTGTGATCTCTGTTTGTTTTTCACTTTTCAGCGCGAAACACAGAGAAACGAAGATTATAGGGTAGTTTAATTTGGTATGGATCTCTTTGATCGATTTTTTTGTCTTTCAATTATATCTACGCTTGTGTGCAACTCAAATAAGTAATTTTACGCCCTAACTCGATGATCTGATTCTTTGAAATAACGCAAAGAGCTTTTTTCTTCTGTGATTTCTCGACTACTTCACAAGACGAAGTGCTCGAGATAACGCCTTCGAGATAACGCTTAGGTTGTGCTGATAACTCGCTTAATTACACACTTTGACAATAATTACATCGACAAAAATTATCTCGCGATAAAATCACTTTGAAAACAATTTTATTTTTCTCCTTTAACTGCACGTATCATTACACCAGAGACGACGTAAACAATCTTGCGAATTCTTGCGTCAAAATTTAGAAATTTCTTGCAATTCCGAAATTGGTTGTAAATTTGTTTTTCAAAAATTCAACTTTCCCGTAACCGTACCAAAAAAAAAAAAAAATATCAGATTACTGCGATTTTAATCGATTCGTTTATCTGACCAGTCTGTCGTGTGGACCCCAAGGAACGAGCTAAGCTTGCAGCGACCGCTGATGGTGGTCCTGCAACAATCGCCGCTTTTCCTGCAGATAACGTAAAAGATATAGCGTAGCGCTTTAAGTCGCGGCGCAGTAAGTAGGTTTGTTTTTTTTTATCACGAAAAGTGAGTTCGTCCTTTCCTACATGATATCGCGACAATCCCGAGATCACGTCTCGATTTCAATGTTCGATTACAAAAAAAAAAAAAAAAAAAAAAAAAAAATCTTACGTGCATTTTGACATTTTTTTCCTCGCGAGAAAAGTTCGCAATAACGATTTCCTTCTCTTTCTAGTGCTAAACCGCATCGAATTGTCTCCTTCTCGTTCTTAAAAAGTAAAACCGATCAAACAACACAAAAAAAAAAACGACTAATTCAACTTTCGCACGATCTTATTCTGTCACGGAATTGTTCCTTTCTGTTTTTCTTTCGTATCCCTTTCAGTTATCGTGTATTTTATTTTTTTTTTTTCACTCCACTTTCTCACGCCTAACATTTCTAACATATTGTCACACAACACACATGTGAAGCATGAACCTCTCTAGGGTTTTTATATTATTCGCGCCCGACCGTACTCTGGCGAGATTTATATTTTGCAGGCAGAAACCAATGCGTCCGTCACAGCCCTTTGTGTCACATCCTATTCAGCCGATGAATATGTACCGTATATATATATATATGTATATGTGTACAGGTGTTCGTCACCTATACACGACACGTTTGTTCCTCCTTGTAAGAGGCGGTGTCGATATCGAGCGAAGAGGTTTCCGTCTCGACTCTCGAGATGCGTGCGCGCGATATTTCTTTATCTGATATTGTCAGAAAAGAAACTCTCTTGATCTTGATTTTTGTTATTGTCACTTAAAAAAAAAAAAAAAAAAAATAGATTAGAGACGAATATACGATCTTGTCTCGACGGTCGAGAAGACACCGCCTCTCTGATATCGTCCACCGTCCACACGAGCGATTTTTGTTGATTCTTGCGAGGCCAAGCTGCGACGTATAATACGTGTAATACTCACGACACTTTCTATTCTTTCCCAACAGTACGGAAAGATCTAACGCTGCGGCTACAGTTCCGATTCTTTAACATGAACCACAGGAAACCTGCCTTGATTCAATGAAAGGTAGCTGCACCCGTTGTGTGTGCTAGACTCCGTTCAGCAGAGAGTGTGAGCCGCATCTTTCCCCGCCTTTTGGGGAAAGTTTAACCAAAAAAAAAACGCTACTTTTGCAGCTTTACTAACACGGCTTAAAAAAAAAAAAAAAAAAAAAAAAAAAAAAAATTGTTCGTTCGATCCGGAGTAACGTACTCGTCGAATTCGTTCGCGAATCGTGGCGACGCTCTCGTATTTTCGCAATTTGACGCGCAACGGAGTCCAAAAAGTAACTACGTGAATGTTGTTTTTAAACGAATTACCTTGTACGCGCGCGACTTCAGAGTCGAATTTCGAGAAGAGTTAAAATTTTCTTTTTGCATCTCACTGATCGAGTTTCTCTTAAGCGATGGCTGGTGGAGTTGAAACAATAAAAAAAAAAAAAAAAAAAAAAAAAAAAAAAAAAAAAAACGAATATTCCTATCACGTGTCTTTCGAGGTAAACCAAAGTCCGAATTAGTTTTCGAAACGTCACGCAATCTCGTAACAAGTTGCGCGAGCAACGTGTTTTTTTTTTTTTAACTTTATTTTCTGACGTGTGTCAAAAATGCATTAATCGTCGTAATTATCATCAAATAACATGAATTTTTGAATAACGAGTATAACACGGACGGTATTTTTAACTCCATTTCCTCTGGCGTGTAAAATATGTATTAATCGCCACAATCATTATCAGATAACGTCGCGAGTTCGCGGCAGTATTTTTTCAAATTTTGCTTTCCGACGTACAATATTAATCAAATTGATCGGGCACTCGCGGAGGTCCTAATTCTTGATTAGTTCAATTAACCGCGATTATTGTCAAATGAATATTAACTCGAATATCAAAGACGCGCCGAGTTCGCTGAATTTCGCGATAGATGTAAGTTTGCGTGACTCGGTGCGGTTTGACGTATACAGCACACCTTTCTTGACGGCGCCGCAATGAGATTTAGATGCATCCTATCAAACCCAATGAAGTCGTGACGCGTTAATTTCCACGGGAGAAGAGAGTCCGGGGGCTCCTAGGAGCTTTGTTCGCCTCGCGTGACGTCCTGCCGACGTTAACTCCGTCAGCTACCTACGAAGAAGACGACGGTTCAACACACGCCGACGTTTCCCGCTACCGAACTTGACTGACACGTCTTATACCGAGCCGAATTGCGTCTACGATGTTCGCGCGCGCGAGAAGGTTTCTCTCTCTCTTTTTTCCTTTTTTTTTTGTTTTTTTTTTTGCTCGAGCACTCAATTATACACCCGTTCCGTCCGTAGGAAAGTTCGACCGACGAGAACGCGAGCTGAGAAAATGAAAAGAACGAAGACGAGTCCGTTTTGGTTTTCTTTTTCGCGGAGCAATTAGCGTCGAAAAAAAAAAAAAAATCTCGCAACACTAGCGCCGGCTATTTTTGTGGGAATGCAAAAGCACGCGCTCGGTCTCTTAAGATTCTTGAATTTGTAATTTGCAACGGATTTCGCGCGATTACCCATTCGTCGAGCGCGAATCTCCCGTTCGAAAATGGAATTAAACTCGTGGAAAACTCAGGAGCAGCTCCGATATCGGTTAAAATTTGCGGAGTAAAATCTTCAAAAATTCTCGCGTTCCTGTGTTTTCGCTCCGCTTTTAACTCTCTCTCTCTCTCTCTCTCTCTTTGTCTCTCTCTTTCTCTCGGCTTTCTTTTCGGCGTTATCGTTGCGAAATTTTATTAGCTTCGCGCGGGAAAATTTCTGAGATTTATCTTTCTCGGGAATTTAAACGAGGCGCTAATACAGATCGGGGTATCATAATGATGACAAAACGCTCGCGAAGTGCGGCTGCGGTTGTTTTTAAAATGCAAATATCGCCGAGAGAAACAATTCACTCTTTCATTGGGCCGGGGAGGGAAGAGGAGGGCAGAATTAACGTTCGCGAGCCGCGCGTTAATGAGCCTCGCGAACGTTCGCGCAGCCGGTGCAAAATTGCTAATATTTATCCGCGGATTGCGCGCCGCGGCCTTTTAAAATAATATTCCGCGCTCTCGCTCGCCCTCTCTCCCCCTTGGTGAAATGTTAATTGTCGATGGTCGGGTTGTGCCGCTCGGCGCGGCGTCGGGATTTACAGGGGCGACGGTGGAGAAAATCCTCGCGCTCGTAACTCGTATCTTTACAGATCACGTTTCATCGGAAAAACCGAAATGAACCGTGAATAATCGCGCGGCACTGTTATTACGCATTAAATTTCATGAACTTATAATTAAGTAGCTTTTACCGGCGCGCGCGCTCCGCGCGCGGTTCTTCCAATTAATTCCCTCGTATTTTTGAAGAAAACGCAATTAATTTTCATGTGCAATCGCAAATTGGCGGAAAAATATGTTTTCAACAATTTATAAATCTACTCTCGTTTTAATCGAATGCTCGCGCAATTGTCTTATGAAAAAAAAAATATATACAAAAATATGCAAATTTTTCTGTTTTTTTTTTTTAGTTTTCTTCTTTTTAAATAAAATTTTTATCCAATTTGCGATATGTCGAGTAAAAAATGAGAGCAACGCGGTGTCATAATTAATATCACTTTGGTTTCGTCTGAATCGCTAACTTCTCGTTCGTTCTGCGTTACCAATTCCGCGCGAATTTATTTTCGTCCGAACGGAAAATTAAACCGTGCGGGGCAACAATTATTTTAACGCGTCTTTTCATTGAAACGTCGTTCGTTCCGAGATCAAATCAGCGACCGAAATTCACGTCGCGTAAGTATATGTTCGAGATATATATTCGACGATATTTCGTCGCCTTGTATTTCGGCAACGAGAGATGCATTCGAGAATTTCGACTTTCTCGAGAGCAGATCGCGTTTCTCGCGGCTTTGAACGCCCGACGCGCAATTTCCATCGCTGCGATTTTTCACTCGCGCACATCAGGAACGGACTAAAAATATTCCTCCGGATGTGCGAAGTTTCTCTCTTTGGAGACTCGCGCACGTGCATTAGATTAATGATTCCTGCAACTGTCTGACAACTAACAGCAACGTTGTGTCGCGCCGTTGTGTCTCTTTCTCTCTCTCTCTGTCTGTCTTTGCCTCGGTTTTGCACCGAAGGATCTTCCCTACTAACCAAAGAGACATGAAATTTACGACCACTCGCAATCAAGCTGCTTCTCGCATTTCCGTTATTCGTTTCGCGATGCATATTTTAAATCTGCTTCGGGGCGAAGAAGGGAGAGAGACGAGGATTGCTTTGTCGTTGCGTCTGTAAAGCTCCATCGGACAGAAAATTCAATGCAACGCAAATGGAACGACTGCGATCTCTGTCTCTCTCCCTCTCTCTCTCTCTCTCTCGCTGTCAATAAATTACCGGGCTTTTAAGCTCCTCGCGCGATGTACACGCGAGAAATAATTACACGCGCGCGTATATATATATATATATAATCGCGCGGATAGTAAAAAATTCAACGGACAAAGCGCGGTTAAATCGCGAAAAATTTCTATATATATATACGCGTGTGTGTGTGTGTGTGTATATGCGAAATTGGAAGATTTCTCTTCTTTTAACCTCGGCGTGGTGTATATGCGAGAGCGGCTTGTCCGCGCGAGTCTTCGTGGTGCATATTGCGTATTTCAAAAGGCATGCCAAGTTGCGCTTCAAGTTGCGGCGCGCGTACAACGTGCAATGCGAGAGAAGTGCGCGCGCGCAAAAAAAAAAAAAATCGAAACTCGAGAACAGATGGTTTTTAATCCGTTATTATCTACCGTTGCTGCGTTGTTGCGCGTTCTGAATCACAGGAGTGCTCTCTCGCAGAGAAAAAAAATTTCGCTCGCGCGATGTATTTTTATTATAAATAAATTAAAAAAAAAAAAAAAAAAAAAAAAAAAAAAAAAAAAAAAAAATCGCGCGAAATAATGAATGATATGAATTCGAGTCGAGCGAATAATAACGATAACAACGGGCGCAACGCGCGTTGAAAATCGACACTCGTTTTAATCGTCGAGCGACGTAAAAAGAAAATTGCGCTCTATTCCCGTTGATGGGAAATCCACGCGCCGCGTTTTCGCTCGATAGGGCGAAACAATTTGGCGAAAACTGGCGCGCGCGCGAGCGTACGCGAGAACGAGATATAATTAAAAAGCGACGAGCATTTGGTAATCCGCGGGGATGTTTTATGTCTTCGAGCACGCGCGTTATTTCCTGCCGGCCGCGCGATGGGGAGAGGATTACCTATTTTACAGCCGCGTCGTGCAATCTGTATCGCGTTTCGAAATACGTATCTCCTTAATCACGTAATGTTTGTTTATTTATTTATTTATCTTTTTCTACCCCCGTCAAACAATAGCGCAATCTATTTCGCGTCGCGAATAAAAATCGACGATCGTTTCGACATCCGAGAAATACGGAGAGATGTGATTTCTCGTGGCCGATATCAAGAAAAATTAAGCTCCGTAACGGTGATGTTAAAAATCAGTCGGTCGAGATAAGAATCCGCGCGCAAAAGATATCCACGATAGGATTTTTCTCTCAGACAATCTGAAATTGCACTTCTCGCGCGCCGCAGTTCTCGAGTGACGTTTCTGTGACGTTTTTTTTTGTTTTCTTGCATATTCTTTACCGACACGCATCAATTCGGTAAAGCAAATCTTTGTTTTTCTTTTCTTTCGGTTGCTAAACGCCATATGATGACAGTGTTTCGGGTGTCTGTTGCAGTACGGCAGTCCCGGCTCGGGGTGGCGACATCTTAACGCGAAGTGGCGTTCGCCTAGGTATTATTTGTACATATACGTTTACTTAAACCACACGCACACACATACACCATACATTATGTAATAAACATACATATATATATCGTGCACACACGTTTTTGCACAACGATCTCTCACTGCCGCTCTCTCTATGTCACCGCTTTAGAGGCGCTTTAACCCACTTTCGTCCTGTTGTTGTTTGCGCCAAGAAAATTGTCACGTTTCTCATGAGAAAATAGAAGCGGGACGGCGGGATGAGAAACAACAACGTCTTGTATTACTTAACCTCCCCTATTTCTGTATGTGATGACAATACGTGCGATTGTATCTCTTCGAGAGAAACTCCGTATCCCTCGGGACAAGCGACACTCGATCACATTTCATTGCGTTCGCGCAATGAAAACGGAGAAGTGCAAAAAGAAAATGCACACGTAAATAAATGTTAAAAACAGAAAACTTACAGATCGTTCGGCTATTTTTTAACTCGCCGGGGTGATTATCGAAACGGACTCTCTCTCTCTCTCTCGCGCGCGTTTTCCCCTCGAGCGATCCGCGCGCGCGATTTGCATTTGTTTTCGCTGGAGCCGGTGTCCGCTGGAGCGTGTTCCGTTGTCCGTCTCTAAATCCATTACCTCGGTCGCACACCGGTCGCTATCTCGACGAGAAATCGACGATCTCCGAAAACAGAGTCTCTTCGAGGTGATCTCACCGCGAAAATCGCTTGATCAAACAAACGTCCGCGCGGTGGATAAAAAGATCCGTTTCCCTTTTTGGATTGATCCCTTAAATTTCAACCGGATCAAATCAATTTGCGATACGTTCTCGATGCGGATCGAGCAGTTTCGATTCTTGACGATTTTCAGTTATTTACAGCGCGCGATCGTCCCTCCCCCTCCCCTCCCCCCGTTGAAACATATCTCCGTGAAATAATCCGGCGCGCGGCCGATTCCGGGAGCGAAATTTGCATAGGATCCGACGGAACATTGCGGTTGATATAGAGACGCGCCGCGCGCGTCGGCAATCGTCGGGGATCGGGGAACACGCAATGTGTACGCCCACGCCGACTATTGTCGCTTAATCGAATTTCTCCGTTTCTCGTTTGCTCGCCGTTTCCTCCCGTCGTGTCGTTTTACAATCCACCC
This sequence comes from Pseudomyrmex flavicornis, assembly GCA_014825475.1. Taxonomy (NCBI): domain Eukaryota; kingdom Metazoa; phylum Arthropoda; class Insecta; order Hymenoptera; family Formicidae; genus Pseudomyrmex; species Pseudomyrmex flavicornis. Next base: position 20,863 of record QVNW01002027.1, read on the forward strand.
CTTTCCCGTGCCTTCCGCGATGCTTGTACATATTCCTTCCTTCCTTCCTCCCTCCCTCCCCTGCGGGCGCACTGCCCGTGTCGCATGAGTGGATAGTGCATGGTGCATATATTTGTGCAATATACATACCCACTTCCTCCTTACGACGACGCCACGACGACGTTGGCTCGATTACGTTTTGCGGCGCTCTCGCGCGCGATGCACACGAAATCTCTCGTCGAAATTGGTCGACGGGACAATTTCGACGATGTTCGGTAGTTCGCGTGACGATGTCGAATTAATTGCTTATTCCGAATAGAGTCTCGGCTTGTACGAGCCGAAGTAACGCCGAGTTATCCGTTACACACAGGTAGTTTGCTTCAACGATAGTTTTCAACTTTAATTCACATGTCGCGAGTTGTTTTCTTTCGAGAAAGATAAAAAAAAAAAAAAGATCTGCACGTGCTTTGACGTAATGCGACATTGTGAGACTTTCCGAGTCGCATTTTCGACGCTCTTTAATTAGTCCCGCGCTGAAAAATAAAAACAATTGCTGCTAAAAGCGGAAAGTCGGGAGTCTTTCTCGACAATTGAGATCTTCAATCCGAGAATAAAATCGAGAACAAACCGAACTGTTTTTCTGTTATTATTTTTATATCGCGAGACGATAATTTGGGGGAGCGATCGAGCTCCCTCCGTTTTTTGCCACCTTATATTCGCGATCTGACGATAATTTGCTTCCACTCGTCGACCAATTGAGTTCCGTTAACTCGGCGGGAGATCTCTCTCTTTCTCTCTCTCTCTCTCTCTCTCTCTCTTCCTTCAATGTGCAATGCGAAATATTCGAGAATCGCAATTTCGCGCCGGTGTTGTGCATCGAGCGGCGCGGCGCGAGTTAGTTACGCGCTGTAACTCTCCCGGTGATAACGACCGAAATATCTGCGCGAACCGCGGTAAACGGTACCGATACGTAGGTATAATTTTTCGCGCGCGCGCGAGAGAGAGAGAGAGAGAGAGAGATCCGCGCTTTTATCGGCGTGCGTGCCTCTCGTGCTGATTTCGCCGCGATTGCCGGGGCCGCAGTTAAGCGCATGCAAGCAGCTTGTATCTCGCCGCATGTTATCCCGACGTAATGGCGCGCGCTTAGCATCACACGTAGGCACCACCGTGACTTTTTTTCAAGCTTACCCTCGATTACGACCTCACCGGATTACAAACCCGGAATCGTTTCACCCCGGGATTACAAAAACGCCGGGTCTCTCGGGAAATTACGACGTTTTGAGGGGAACCTTCCGTTCCCTCAAAACGTTCGTTCTCGCAGGGGCTTCGCGTCGAAAATAATCATCGACGCGAATTGTTCGCGAAATCGCAACCGCGCGATTATTATTTTTACGTCTCCTTTACTACTATTTGTCACACGATCAATCGAGGATTGCGTTTGTAACATATCTCTTGGTTGGTTATCTCTTTACTCTCATATTTGATTCCTGTCTCTAATTCACACACGATTTTGCATCCCCCAGACACCAATGGCACGACCGCACGAGTAAAAATAGTAAATAGTAATGGTGTATATGTAAGTTAGAGTTTAACACACACAAATCACTCGATGAATTTGTATATTAAACTTATATTGATATTGTGTACGTATGACACGTGCGAATAATGTGTTAACGACAATATATGTGTTAACATTAGTAGTGGTATTGTATCATACGATGCACGATTAGCGCACATGGTTCGATGTCATTAGCAAACATTAATTAATGGGTCTAACGCACCGTGAGAGAAGCATGGAAACTATCTTTGTTAATGTTGGAGACTAATTTGTTGTAGCAATTAAACGAGAAGAGAAGAAAAAAAAATACACACACGTGCTCCCCTCGAAGATCGGACGACACGAGGTACTGTGCGAGAGAGAGAGAGAGAGAGAGAGAGAGAGACAAACATTGAAAGATACGCGCTGTGAAAATACACGCCGTCGGACATTTACTCGTAAACGCGAAGGGTGAAAATGCTTTTCCGCAACTTAATAATATTATCACTAGGACCGCGCGCGCGCGCAGATAACGCGCAGGACCTCTCTTGTTTTAATCGCGCGGAAGTGTGTGGGGGAGGAGGGAGAGGAGCATTTTTCTTTCCGGAAGAGAAACGACTTCGAAAAACATTGACCTAGATAAAAAAATATAGCAAAATAACGAAGCGGAGGGAAACGCGCGCGCGCGCTCACGGGAAACAAGAGAATCAACGAAAAAAAGTTTGGTTGTACGCGCAACTCTGGCGGAAAAATAATGGAAGCTTCAATTACCGAATAGATTGCCTCAAATTTCTATCAACGGGATATCTGCGCCCATTCGTTCGTTCTTTCTTTCTTTCTGCGCATCCTTTGTTTTTTTTTATTATTTCAGTATCTGTCTGCCAATTTTCGGAAACAAAGTAGCGCACGATCCGCGTTGTTCGTGCGAATTGCGAGTTTTTTTTGTTTTATACGAACTCGTTCGATCGCACAGAATTCGCGTACCGGCGTCACAAAACGGAACGGTTTTTCGTCTTTGTTCGTCGCGATTCGGCGCAAGTTTCAATTTATAGGGATCGCGGATATTTTAGATGCGATGTGCAATTTTATTTTATTTTTTGTATTATTTAATTACGCGGAGCAACAGTTTTCATTGCGCGGTTCTCTTTTCGTTCGCTTCTCCTCTCCAAAGGAGGAGAGAATCTTCGCCGTAAATAAAGATAATCGAGAATTATCGACGAAATCGCGCGGTGACGCGCATCGCGAATTCGGTGCAACTTTCCATCACGATGGGGACGGGAATGAAGTTTCTATCAAGCGGGTTTTGTCGGATTTCGACGGCTTTACTTATCTCGCCCACATTCCGCGAGAGCGGATTTCTTCGGAAACGAGAGAAAGAGGTTTCCAAAATCGCGCGCGCGCGCAACTGCAGCGGTAATGATAAAGCGGATTCAGTCGCTTCGGAAGTGCGGAGACGAGAAGAGAAAGAAAGAGAAAGAGAGAGAGGAAGAAGCCTCGTTTTACGGAGCATTAAATTCTGACGAAGTGGCTCGTTCTATACCGGGAGGATCTGAATTATCCTGGAACAGATAAACAGACCGCCGACGAAGGAGGAGGAAATGTCGAAGGGAGGGCGAGCGGATGGAAAAAGGAAACACAATATACGTCGACATTGTTAAAAAGATTGTAGCGATGTTTTGCGATCAAGATGAGAACGGGAAAGAGCGGAAGAGGAAAAAGAGAGGAGAAACAAGTAAGAAAGTATGATGGAAGTACTTTGGGATTTTCGCGAGGAGGGAAGATGAAATCTAGGGACGCGTCAGTCGAGCGTGAAAAGCCTCGATGGCGAACCTCCGTCTCGGCGAAGCTCCGTGAGTTTTCTCTCTATCTCTCTCTTGGTTTTTTTTTTTTTTTTTTTACGCGTTTCATGGAGAAGCTGTCATTCCGCGGGCGCAATTGCCGAGTCGTCTGTTTTTTTTTTTTTTTTTCGTTTTATCTCTCGACACGCTACTTTCCAATCGCTAATGGTATTTTCGTTTGATCGCCCCGAAACGATTTATTTATCGCAATTATCTCGCGCGATAAACAACCTGCGCGAGAGAAGAAAGTTTCACTTTTGCTTTGTGCTTTTTAAACACAGAAAAGCGTATTTTTGCACGCGATTTTCGCGACCATCGCGATTTCGGAATATCGAGAGAGACGCGCGGATTTTTTTTTTTCCATCGAAATTTGCACGTCTGCAAACTTCGGGCGGGATTGAAAATACTCGCGCGCGCGGCCTCCGGCTTCTCCGCGTTCGCGCCACTTCAATCGCTCGGTTGATTAACAGCGTAATTAACCGTATTTACCGTATCCGCTTTTAATTACGCGCTCGAAAAACGAGGAGGGGAGGGTTTGAAAAATTCGCGGCGGCCGTAAAATTTAACCGCGACGATGTAATCGGACGCGCCCGCAAACTCCCGAGCGGCGAGAGAGATCCGACAGCTAAACTAATCACGCCGACGTGTTACAGGCTGTTGGATCTTCCGGTAGCGCGCGAGATACGCTACGGTGTAATAACGAATTACAACACGGCGGCTTCTCCGTCCGTATGCTTTCATCGAGCGCGCGCGCGTCGCGGCGATAATTAATTCCCCGTTAAATGCAGAACGCGGTAGCTCGGTAACTTAATACGCGTCGTCGTGCGCACCGCGCCTGTGTGATGCCGGATTATTAACGACCGACTCCTTTGGGCCATCCCTTTCCCTTCTCCGGAGGGATGCGAACCATCTCGCCGCCAGAGTCACGTAATTCCCGCGGCGCGACCTTATCAATGCGCGTCCTGATAACGCGTCTTGTCTTACGCGCGTGTTATCAGCGCAATCTCCGACGCGCGTTTCGTCGGGACGATCCAAATTGACGCATTGAAATCTCGGTATAGGGAGAGAATCCAACGAAAGCAAACGACGAATAAACACACGGCGCGGTGTGTTTCTTCTCGATGAAGAGTTGGAGTTTTCCGAACTTTCCTCCGGCGCGCGAATCGTTTATTTCCGTATGGCAGACGCAGCCGTTCCGGCTAATCGGCAAAAAATTGCGGAACAAGCTGCGCCAATAAATCTCATTTCTATCGAAAGTACGAGAGGAGGGACGCGACTTTGTCGGCGGGATTTATCGAAAGTGGTGGCGCGGTGGATGTTTTTTTTTTTTTTTTTTTTTTTTTTTTAAAATATTGCGCGAGGGGAGGTGAAATTTTTAATATTCTCCCCGCGACGCGAAAAAGACAGGCGAGAAGTGCTGGTGTCTAAACTAATAGTCTGTAATCAACGCTTGTAATTACTGCGTTAGAAAAAAAATTATATAGAAAAAAGAGCACGGTAAAAGTCGTCGTGTAATGTTACAAGTTCTCTCCCCCGTTTTCTGACGCGGCCGCGGCTCAAATTAACTCCGGCACGAAATTCGTTGCCTTTACGGCCCCAACAGCTACGAGATTACTGATCGCACATCGCGACGACGTGTAGCGCGCGCTATACCTATATTTTCACACGAATTAATGCGGTTAGCTGCATGTACACGCGGATGTGTGTTTATATATATATATATATATGTACACATACAAGCGTCTGGCGCGTAAAGTGTTTTATCGCCACTGCAATGGTTTGACGTAGTACGCGCGTTAATTACTTTTGCTTTACGACTCGGCGCGCGAGAGGGACGACGACGGCGTAACGAAAAGAAGAAAAAATTCGGGAGGAAAAGTAGCGGCGCCGCGGAATTACTCGCGTCCGATGGATCCACGAGGGGGAGGGGAGAGGAGGGATGCAAATTACCTCCCCCTCTGTGGCTTTTTATGCTTATTTTCCGAGAGTTTTAACTGGGCGGTCCTGCGACGGCGTTTTGCTGCATAAAAGTTTTACGACTGGAAGAATTCCGCGGATACAACGTTCGCGTCTGTAATTATTGCGTCAGTCGTATCTGTCAAAATTTGTCAAAAAAAAAAAAAAAAAAAACTACGTTTTTCGTGGAAAAACAATTTGTAAATGTTTAATTGTGGAAATGTGAGAGATAACTAACACGAGAGACTCGGAATAAAAATCTCGACACACAGTACCAGTCCGTCCGATCGCTTCTCGATGATCCACATTTCAGGACCTCAGATCCTGCGTCAACCCTCCGACAAAGGACTTGAAAGTCTTTCTTTTTTGTTTTTCGTGGTCTTGCGTTAAAGAATAAATTTTTTCTACAAAAAAAAAAAAATAAAACTTGCGCTACGGGCGCGATAATGTGTTGTCCCCAAAGTCCGCAGTCGTGGAGGGTTAACGCGTTATTCTGAAATTTTTTTCTGTCTAATATCGAAAATCATCTGATCCGCGAGTGAGAATCCGAGGATTCGTGGACTCGTCGGGAGGCGCCTCCCGAAGCGTCCCAAGTCGATCCTTGGAAGTCTTCGCGTCGAATCATCAAGCCACCCACCTCTCCCCCATCGTAATGGCTCCCTCGAGCGTGTTTCTTTCGACAGATCGCCTGCGCCGCATGGGAAGAGCTTCCCGCAACTACACCATCGGCTGGGCCATGCACTGATGATGATCGCCACGATGATGGCTACCGACGACGGAGATGGAGACGATAATCATCGCCCCCGGGATGATCGCGCGTGATTCTCTCGCTGCACCAATAAGCGCACCTTATAAAAGGCTCGCGTACACGTTCACACACATACACTCACACTCACACAAAAACAGACACACACGTCGAATTCTTAGAACTTCGTGGGATCCTTGTTACACTTGATCCTCTCGGTCCTCGCATCGTTTCCTCGGACGATTTACATAATAGATACTCGTGCGAGACGAATGCGGCGGACAACGACCCGAGGAAAATTCTCGCATGACAACTTAACACACACGTGGATGTCTCTTTGTTGTTCTTGAATAAAAACATCATACATATATCACGCAGTTTTAGATGTGTATCGAAGTTGCATCGCGCGAAGGATATCGGATGAGACGCGATCGCGTGTCCCGCTCTTCTCTATCTTAAAAACAACGCGATCTTGTGGCGCTCATGTATATGATGTAATAAAAATTCAAGCTGCCGTACACAAAAAAAAAAAAAAAAACGTGACACGTATCGCCTGCAATGTTAATGATTAAGTAACACATATATAAATACATAGTGTATGTCGGGATCGACATCCAACCGTCGAGTCGTCGGAGAGAATGAATTTTTGTTTTTTTCCGCCGCGCGCGGAAAATTAACATGAGGAAGGAATCGAAGGGACAATTTTCTTTTTTTTTTTTTTTTCTAGATTAGTTAACAACGGCAAATACTCGATTTCTGTTTGTCGCTTCCGAAAACGACCACCTAACCGGATTATTTAAATATTTATATACGGAGGAGGGGAGTTCTCTCTTTAATTAATTCGCGACCAAATTTTCGTCCGCGTGCACGCGCGCCGAACGATCGGGCGAGATAAAATACGTCGCTATTGTTTTTCGATTGCGTTCTCACACTCGCAATTATTTTCTCCAACGTGTCTCTGCGTCGCTTCTTTTCTATACACACACACACACGCGCGCGATTTCCAATTTAAAGAAAAATAAAGTTAAATTTCTCCGATTAACATTGTCCGAACACAAGGATCTCGCGTTTCTGACGACGAAACGAGCGACGAACTTTAAAAAAACTCCCGATTGTTCAGCTCGGCGTGCGCGAGATATCGCTATAACAATATTTCTATAAGGTACTAACTTCGTTGTTTAAATTAATATAATTTTAATCGTATAGAGTTTAAAAATATATATATATATATATATGTATACAAACCACAGTCACCTGTAAATATTGTCTTCGATGTCGTTTCTAATCGATCGATGAAACCTACGTGTGTTACAAAATCGGAGGAGAGAATGTTAGGATTTTATTGACGCGCGCGCGCGCGCGCGAGAGAGAAAAAGGGGTTAGAGCGTAATTGTCTCTGTGTGCATGCGCGTGCGGATGAGAGGGAGAGAAAGGAGCGGAATTGCGTGAGGAGATAAATTACGTGCGGTTTAAAGTCTTGAAAATCAGATCGCACACACGTCGATTGTTTAACGTTCGTGCGTTTTCGCTCGGAAACAAAAGAATTTCCAGATTCGAGAGAAGTGTCTTTTGCGCCGTTAGAGATGCAAAATTGTTTGAAAAAAAAAAAAAAAAAAGTGTAACGATTTTCGATCTATTGAGATATCTTTGAGAAATTCCGATAAGACGTGTCTTTTTTATATATTGTAGAAATTTTAATGATTTGACATGCGCGCGCAGTTTTTTTGTTTTTTAGTACAGCACGTAGGTGCGCAAAGAAAGAAACAGAAGAAGTTAGAATATTGTGGTAGAGAGCTATTTGTCTCACGGCCTTCCGAAAGAAAAAAAAACAAAAAAAAACCAAAAAAAAAAAACAACGCCAAGTCCAACGTATCGTACGCATAATACGCACTTCTCTGTCACACGTATCGCAATTTTAAATATTACGCAAGTATACACGTATACACAAAACACAAAACACGGAAACTCAAAATGCACGCGCACGATCGAAGCCTTGCTGCTAGCCTTATCTCTGTAACACGAGGTTTAAAATAAAAACTAAATGCTATAAACGACATCACTGCGTTCTGTTTATTGCGCAATTCCAAATCTGTTAAAACACTACGATTTATTTTCTCTGTATGTGTGAAATATAAAAATCTCAACGAGATTTTTCTGAACGAATGATCTGATGATTTAAGCATTTATTTATCTCACACACACACACACACACACACACATACACATGTATGCAAATTTTTCTTTGTTTATTCATGCAAAAAGACGTGAAACGAGAACTTCCCGTTAAAAACGTTTCAATCGGCGACAGTTTCCGCGTTCCAGTTCCGCAGAAAGCATCTTTACGTTTCATAAAACTGCGCTACTGCACTGCACGTCATAAAAGAGAGAATGCACACGACCGTACTTGAATGCCGGCACACATCTTGTCATACAATATTTACCTTTTATCTCGCCGAGGGAAGGGGGCGGGAGTGGGGAAAGAACGTCGCCGGGCTGTTTTCAATAAATGTCTCCTGCTGTCGTGTGTCTTGTATTTTAAGTGTTCTTTATTCTTTGTAAAATCATACAGCAAAAGCGATCGGATCTACACAGTGTAGTGAAGCGCGAGATACAAGTGAAGTGAACGGTTCGCCGGACGAACGACGGCCGAGCCTTTCAAAGCGACTCGATCAACCCTTAACTTAAAACGTACTGTTTTTTGTTTTGTCGTTTAGAAAAAACACCGGAAGTCATACTTGAAGAATTGTCACAAAAAAAAAAAAAAGAAAAACTCACAAGCCCGCCGACGAGCAAAGGTATTTGTTTGAAACAATTCGAAAACGCATTCCTCGGAATTGTTTGCGATTTTTCTCGGTTTTTGTCGAATTGCGTTCGATTTTACGATCATATTTATTTGTTTACGTTTAGGATTTGCAAAGGGTTGACGCGCGCCGTCGATTCGTCCGCGCAAACTCGAAGGTACATACATCCGTTCCATTGGTTTTTTTGTTTTTTTTGTTTTGTTTGTCTCTGGCTAAAAATTCGATTGGCCTCGAACAAGCCTCTCGTATGAAAATCGTTTTCGCTAAAAAAAAAAAAAAAAAAAAAAAAAAAAAAAAAAGGCACGGAAAGGACGGTGACACTCGGTTAACTTAACGACTAATTCCGACGAAAATACAAGGGCGATTAAAATGCAAATACACGTATTACCTAAGATCCTAATAAAAACTAGAAGTGTTTCTCTCGTGTGATTGTAATTTATTCCAAAATATATGTGACCTAATACGATTATCGGTAATCACACGCGGCGACGCGTGTGTATGTGTGTGAGTGGCAATCAAATGTGTATCTCCAATTGAGATGAGATTTCTCATATGTGTGTAAGTGTGTGTGTGTGTATGTGTATGTGTATGTGTGATGAAACAAATGGCTTTTATACAAATAGCTCTGTGGTACATAAAGTTTGATTTCTCCTACTACATTATTAGGTATAATATATATATTCATTTATGTATATATATATTTATATATATATATATAATATACATATAATTTTTTTTTGTATATATATTATATACTTTTATAATATAGCTAATAAATAATAATATCCTTAATAGTTCGTCAGTTAATTTTCTGTGAAACTCCGCCTATCCGGCGCTTAAAATACGAAATATCGCTTATACACGTTATTACACGCGCTCTTCGCACATTCGGAATTATTTTTTTATTTTTTTTTTTTAACGACGATCTCCTCGTCTTCCTTACGTGTATGTGTGTTATTTATTTTTTTTTTTGTGTGTTACTTTGCGTACTCTATTTATTCTTACATTATTTAAATGATTTACCGTAATGGTATGTGGCGTACTTTAAGGTTACTGGTTGCACTTACTTCCTGGATATATCACCTGCCGCCGGCGGGGAAAATCGCGCTCCCCGCGGTCGTAACTTCTTCTTCTTCTTCTTGTTTTTTTGTTTTTTTTTATTTAAAAAGCTTAAAAACCACTGTTACTTAAGCTAAAAACGAACGCTAAACGTAACGGCGGCGCGTTTGTAACACACGTCGTCTCGTTTTTTTTTTTTTTCGTCGAGCCTGCTCTAAGAAAGCGCGCCGCTCCTCTCGTACAAACACGAGGCACCTCGACATCTCGTATCTGTGTGATGTACGCGTCCTAAAAAACTACGCGCGTAAATGCAATCAGTAGCGTATTTGTTTTTTTTTTTTTTTCTTTTTTTCCCTATAAGTCGTCGGTTTCTCGAGTCCTCGGAAGCTCTACAAAAAAAACCTCAGGACTCCAAAACGCCTTCGAATAGTTTTATTTCTTACGCTACTTAGCCGGATTACGAGTGTGAAAAACATGTGTTTAAAACGTGTTACTCTCTCGAAATGATCGCGCGACCACGAGGGACAGAAGGGAACGTCCGCCTTTCGTGAGAAACTTGTAGGTAAATGCGCTCATCTCTGTCTCTGTGTATTTTACGTATGTGTGTGTGTGTCTTCTGCAAATATGTTTGTGTAGTACTGGGAAACTTGCGTGATGCGAAACGTCGGTGTTGGCGATCATTTTCGCCAGTGTGACTCGCGAGATAGTGCGGTAGGAGAATTACGCGGTGATCGTTAAAAATGATAGCAAAGACTGTGATCGATGACCGTAAAAGCCGCAATTAACGTCGCTTGCTCGCGCGACAGTTTTATTTTTCTTTCTCAACAATTAGCGCTTGTGTGCCAAACCGAAACGGTTTCTAAAAGGTTTCGAACGTACAAGGGAATATAATTATTCAATTCAAGAGGGTCGCCGAAACCTGAACACCCGTAGACCCAAAAAATTGTTTTTTTTTTTCCTCTTTGTTCGCGTTTCTGCACTCTCGTATCTTGTCACAGATCTTTCAGATCGATCGCGAAGGATCTTCAGATATCCAGATCTAGCAAACGTTCCACACGTCACTTCTATACGGAGGATCGCGGCTCTGACCCTATATTCGCGCAATCCTAATTAATTAATTATTCGTAAAGCCAGACGTAGCTGTTAGTTTTTTTTAGCTTCAAATCTCTCAAACAAATGCAAATTATAAATACACTTTCTCCTAGTTTTGGTAATTAATTTTGTTTTAATTTTTGGTTTTTTTTTTGTTCTTCTCGTGTGGAACCCCCAAAATCAACTCCCATCCGCGACGAATGACAAACGTGACGGACTGACTGACTGTTAGATGTCCGGTTTGCAAAATGTATAAACGCGATATTCACGGGGAACGTTTCTCAATAGCGACCTGCACGTTCTTTTATTATGAACACTTGTCCGGGACTTCGTCGGAGACGACAGTCGATCAACAATTTACGATTTCTCCCCGAGATAACAACACCGGCGGCGCGCGCGTGCATCTTTTTTCCGTTTTACGTTTCAGTTGCGAGCGTGAAAGTTTAAGTTTCGCGTGGCAGTTTCCGTTTGATCTCTTTCTATCTCTCTCTCGTCTCTCGCATGCCGACTCGAACATTTCCCTCCCTTCTCTTCGACTTTGTGGCAGCTTTAAACAATGTTCTCTCTCTCTCTCTCTTTTTTTTTTTTTTTTTTTTTTTAGACACATCTACACGGAGAAATAGAGTTTCGCTATATTATTTATTTATTTATTTATTTTATTCTTTTTGGTTCATCTAACGAGCAAACAGTGTTAATTAGAGTTTATGTATATTTTATATAGATAATAATTGTAATAATTAATAATAATAATAATTCGTAATATCAATTCATCCCAACAACAAGTTTCAGTTATCATATGATAGTATTTTTGTTTTTTCTCTCTCTCTTCCTTATTTCTCTACGGCTCTCATCCTTGTCTCTCTCTCTCTCTCTTTCACCCCCTTCGTCTCTTTCCTCTCTTCGATCTCTCTCCGCGATATATATACTTTCTTCCTCATTAATATATATCTCTGTTTATTATATATATCTTTTATTTAGTTTTTTTTTGTTTTATATATATGTATAGACTGATATCAACACGTATAACATCGACTTTATTTGTTAAATCAAGTGTTTTTTTTTCGTGGAGAAGATTGTGGCTGCTTTTCGATTATCGCGCGCCCTCTAATTACAAACTCT
>QVNW01002028.1:0-12554 GCA_014825475.1 Pseudomyrmex flavicornis
ATATATATATGTGTGTGTTCATATATACACGCGCGCGTATTTCCGCACAACATCCTGCGATCGGCTCGAATGACCGTGTAAAATAATTTGAATTGAATTTTCTTTTTGAAGACTTGTTTTTAACTGAAAAATGTTCTATTACACTCAAGCAATACATATTCTTCTGATACAATCTTCTGCACCCGAAGAATCAAACAAGCATTGCGTAATTCTTCATTTGGGCTATCGGCTTTTCTGTCTATGGTTTTTTTTCTTTCTTCTGGTTATGGGTTTTGAATAACTATAAATCGAATCCTAACTCTCTGATTCTGTAGGGTACTGCTGACATCTCTGGGGAACTATCGACTAACAAACCGCAGCCGCAGACACTTGTAGAAACCATTACTACTAATTCTAATGCACTTTATTCGTCTAATACCTCCGTGCCTCACGCGGTTATCCACTTGAATCCCAAAGTACCTCAGCGAGAAATGTCTCTCGAGAGTCTTTCAAAATTGCGTGCATTTGACAAAGACGCGATCGAGCTCAAGACAGATTCCGAACCGAGCCCCAATGAGTCTGTAGTGTCGGCTAGCTTGAAACTCTCCATTGAACAAGCAAGACCGAAATTCGCTGGCCAATCAAAACAGCAGAATCTCTTTAAGGAACACTCTTCCAATCTCACATCTCTGCCGTCTTCGGACAACTCCAAAGTGGAAACTTATCAAGTATCGTTTTCCTCAATTAAAGCGACAACCGTTCAAACTAATCTCCCTCTCGAAACTAATTCGTCGTGTTTCAAACCCGCGACCACGTCCCGAACAACAACGTCTAAGATTCCTACTCCTCTTCCTCGGAAAACCAAGTCCTTGCCGTCGAGTTCTGACTCTGTCTTGACGTCGTCCAGTGTCGTGCCCGCCATCGCGATCAAAACGTCGCCCTCGAAGACATACAACGCGATTAACAAATCCTCGACGAGTCAAAACGCCTGTTCGATTCCGAGAACGTGCGAAACGCCGGAATCCTTCGCGCCCACGCAAGTAAGTTTAACGGAACAACTCTCGTCTTCATCCTTTTCCCCGTCGAGACTCCCGTCAGCGCGATGCCACGAAGAAGCGCAGCTACCTGCGGAACGACGTCGAACCGTTGTGGAGGTGTGCGAGAAGGTGATGGTACCTCAGGGCAAGACTCCTACAACGCCGCCGGTGACTCCATTCATCACGGTGAACCGCGTCGGCGCGGACAGCAAGCAGAGCCACGAGGTTAGGCACGATCAGCAAGTCGGCAACGCCTTGAAAAAATCCTAAAACTGCGAAGACTTTCTTGTTGTTTCGATCGATATATAAAATATAACAACACGTACTGTCCTCCGCTTTCGGATCAGCAAGATAGATCTCAAGCCATGCTAGATCTTGTATATAGAGTATACATTGTCGAGCTACTTGCGTACTCTTGAGTGTGTGTGTGAAGTGCTGAGCGAGAGAGAGAAAGAGAGAGAGAATGTTGGGTTTCAGAGATGATTCTGTTGTCGCTTCGGTTCTACTTGCGTTCCAAACTGTGTCTATCGCAGCCGACAAAATACGCTCTGCAATGCGGTTGTACAGCTTCTGCCTTAACAATTTACATTTTTATAAGAATTGGATCCGGTCGCGAGAGAGTTCTGCTCTCGAAGTTTCTCGGGATTCTTCAAAAAAATCGCTCTAAGCATTAACATAACGCACGAATTACTGTGTCAGCGGTACAACACAAATTCGTGATCGCATAAAATTGGAAGTCTACATCTGTCGATTATGTAAATAGGCGCGAGCGCAGATGCGAACGTACAAGTTAATCTCGTTTAGCGCTAGAAATCGGACTATACAATATTATAATACACACACGGAAATCGCAGCGTAAAAACGACTCTCTGCCTATACGTTATAACGGCACAACAGTTTTATAATAAAGTTTACTGTTACGGTATTACCGATGTCTGCGACGCATCCAACAGATGCCCAAGTGCTGCCAAATATATTTATATGCCGTTCGAAGAAGATACAATAGCTGTCTTATTTAATAGCATTGATTAACTGTGATCCCGGATTTAAATTACTTTGTGTTTTTCCGACAGCAACCGGAGGAGAGAGAGAGAGAGAGAGAGAGACACAAGTAATTAAATCTGAAATCACAGTTAATTGAAATCGATCGTAAGAGAAAAATAAATCATTGTGATAACGTTCAATCGCTTCATCTTAATTGTCGAATGCGATCAATCGTAGTATTAAGTCGATTAGAACGATCAATCAAAAAAACAAAAAAACAAATCACAATTATTACTCGAAAACTGCTTTACTTGTAACGATCTGTAGCGATTTTGAAAGAACTTCTAGCCAGCGCTTGACGCACGATTATGACTGATTGTCACGGATCTTTATAGTAGTCAAGAGAGAAGACGAACGATCAAATACATAAAAACTGCAAAGAAATTTTCGCCACATTGTATTTTTTTTTTTTTTCTCACATTTTTGTGTGGTTTTTATTTGAATAGATGGTTCGAAGTCGCTTGTTAATTTTTGTAATTTTTGCCTGAACAGATGTTTGTTTTGACATTTTTTTGTTTGAAAAATCGATTCTGAACTGCTCGAAAGACGTGTTCACAAATTTTAGTTGTAAAATATTTTTCTCGATTAACGATAAGTTAAATACGTTTATTAATAAAATTGATCAAGAGCACACTTGATGCAGTTTATCTCGCGATTAATAGGGTGCACGCAAGTATGCACTTTTAGTCACGTCCAAAGTACGATAAATACGTCGCCGTATCGTCCTCATGACGCGCGGAGTCATAGGTCAATCGCGGTGACATTTAATTGTAAAGAAAGAGGGCTCTTACTGACCGTGATAAAAGCCACTTTGAGCCATGTCGCCGTCAACGATATTTCCATCAACGGATTGTTGCTCGTTTGTCGCGCGCTCGCTTTCTTACCACGTGTCTCGTCCTTGACGCACCGAAGAAAGGTAAGACGCCCCCATATGTATTTTTGATTACATCGAAGCAAGTGATGATTTGCCTGAGTTGTGTTAGCCTCGAGAGGTACCGCGGCTTTTATTTTAGTAAACACCATAAGACGAGTGGCAATCTCACGAGACACACGCATGGCCATGTATGTACATAGCTCGTTATTTCAGAACCCATCTTCTCGAAGCACGCAAAATATTTTGCTCTACTTGTCATTTTTCTTTATTTTAGTGAAAAAAAAAGAAAAAACCGTTGATTTGAATTTATTCAAAATTTTGCATTAAAACGTAATTAAAAACTGCTGATTAAATTTGCCAAAAAATACATAATTTAGAAGATTAAAAAAATAGTCATAATTATTCTTTCGTCAAACAGACCTAAAAAATGATGACTAGTTGAACAGACTAGGCTTTGATTGTGAGACTCACGCGACTTTAAAATCGAAAAAGGAGAATATTAAAGGACCAATAAGAGCCTACTCCTTTCTTTAAAATCGAATATCTCCGCGAAAAAGTAATTTTTTCAATTTTTTTTTTTTTCATAAATTTGAACGATTCTGCGTCGATTAAAAAACAAAAACAAAAAAAAACAAATTGAAACAATCTCTAGTAATTTTGAAGATATAAGCGTTAAAAACAATTTAATTTTCGCCAATATCTGGGAGACCCATGTCCGTTATACTCCGAAGAGGATTATTATTGTGCGTGTGACAGTATTTGCCTTACGTGTCACGTAAATTTTAAAACCTGGTTACGAGCAATATAAGACATGCTGGTGTCGAGTTACTTCTTTATCAATTTCATCTGGAATCGTATTCACATTCGGATGACGATGAATTTGATATCGAGTCTGCATCGAAGAATTTTGGTGCCCCGATAACGGAGGCTAGATTCTAGATAATTCGCTCTCTTATCTCTCCCGACCGCCAAAAGACCTCTCGTGTGCTGCGGCCGCCTTTTGTTCAGTCACCTGAGAGCACGGTGATCCGACGGCCGCGCGGATTTTCGAGACGTGTGCAGTAGTTTGCACGAATATATCGCTTGTAACTTAAAAAAGTAAAATAGTTTTTACCTTCCCTTCTTTTTTGTGCTCATCTTTGCATGCAATTATGACTCGTGAGGTAAGAGATATACTACCAAACGGATGTGAAGTGCGAAATTTTAATTTGGCCGTGTGTAGTGTTTACAAGTCGAGCGATAGTCGAGCTTCAATCGCGCTACGCTGGTATAACCTTTACATTTGGCAATTTAAAAACTGTGATATTACTAGCTTAGTGATAGGTTATCAGTATAGAACTGTGATAACGTTTCTAAGGAAATAATTCCGTCTTGATAAAGTTGTAGAGAAACAATTGCAGAATAAAAGTTGTAGAGAAACAAGTCCGTTTGTTTTTGAACGCAATGCATATTTCTCAATATATATCTGACATATTATTATTATTTCAAATACACGATTTGCTTTTATACACGAGTTTATAGTTGAGTTTTTTTTTTTTTACAATATTCTTATGTATATTTTTAGCATTTATTTTTGTACAATATCTTTGAAACTTCTCAGACAGAAGTTGCTTTTTTCAGCCGCTTATTATCTCGAAACTATTTGCTTCATATACATAAATATTTATCGTAAAAACAAAAACGCATGTAAAACTTTTATATTATGATTTTAACAGTTCTGCTTATCCAACAATATTTCACCGATCATTATCCATCACATTCAGCACATTTGCATTATTTATATTTATACCAACATGTTGTACAAAACCAATATATCGTCGTTCGGGTCATTACCTAAAATCAGCGTTTCTTAAGTTGTTATTTATCAATAATTAATATTGCTTATATCGTAAAAACGCGTCAAATCCTAGAAAAAACCATATAATTGCAGGATTCGCGAAGATCATCGGGCGTGCGACATTACCATTACGCAACACGCATTGGCCTGGTAAAATGCACCCGTGTTCTCACGGCAAGAATTGCCACATATTTCAGCGCGCGAGATGTTTTCCCAACATTTTTCATAAGACTCTCTTGTTGTCTGGGAAGAAACGCGACAATGATATTGCTACCTCAAAGCACGTTATTACATTATGTCGTTCAATGTGACGTTATTTCATAAAATCTACAAACAAATTATGCAATGTTCTTTAAAACCGTTACAAAATGTTAATTTGAGTGCTTTATCTACTTCACATTTAAGTGCTATTATTTTTTTGACAATGTTAAAAAGATATGTTTTTTTAAGTACTTCTATAAACAAAAACGGAAATAAATATAATGACCTTTTGAATCTATCTTTATATTGTTATAAATATAATAATTAAATAATAATTTAATCCATATCACAATGTCACGTTCATCGCGATGTCACTTTTACTTTAATTGACCTTAATTACGGCATGATGAAACATATCTCAGATGTTTATCCGAGAATCTGGTAACAACCAGGTCATGAAAAAAAGAAAAAAAATACTTTATTCAAACTTGTTTGATGGAGCGCATATACACAACTTGTGTTTTAATCAAAATTTATTTCTTCCAATATTCGCGGATTTGAGAAACGCTGTTGTAGAGACGATCTACCGATTTGCATAGAATGTAGCGTTGCAAAATTTGTGCGGCACATGATGCGAGACCAAGCCCGCATTTTACGTACGGTTCCCGGTTACATTACGACTCGTCTCTTCTCAGGAACGGATCGTAATCGAGAAAGCGGAGGAAGAGACGGTTGTTGCTGCTGCGACGAACCATTCAGCGGCTTCGGCAGTCGACCACGAGTCGCAGAAAATCACGGAAACACCGACGAGCGTCGGGATGCCCGCCATCACCACCATGAGAACTTGTGTTACAGACAGCGATGTTCACGATGCACCGGTCACCACGATTGTTACGACTCCCAACTATTCGCTGGAACAATCAGCGAATTCGAATACAACCAATCAGGAACTCAATTTAATCGACACATTGAACATCTCCAGTCCAGCATCACCGATTTCCAAACAGGTCGGTAGATTATAAATCGAATTTTGTAGAAGTTGTTCTATTTTTTTTTTTAAAGAGCACAAGACTTGTTACGGGAAATGAGAAATTTTTAAGAATGCAAAACTTCGCGGGTTCAGTAAACACAACATCCGCGATATATTCGTTTGTTTATGTGTAAATTAATTACTTACATATTTGTGCAGATTCTTCCACTTGCTTTGTCTACTGATGAGGAGATAATTGCTGATCAGTCTTTCCTTCTGAATCCACCAACAAGCGTGGAACCTCCGAAAGAGAAACCGCCTCCGCCTCCGGTGGACGTTAGCGACGATGAAAAAGATCCTCCGCCAGAACCGCTCAAAAGATTGAATTCCACTCGCAGGATAAAGAAAGAATTACGCACAAGACGTTCGGATTTTCTCGGTATTGAAGGGGTAAGAAAATCCAAAATTTTTTTATTTCTATGTATTTTATTTAGCTAAAATTGATGTATTATAGATAAGAGGCACGGTGCGCAGTTCGAGCGCCACTTCGTTGCGCGTGAACTTGGCGCAAGGCAATACCATACCTCTTGATATTTTTTCACTTTTCTTTCTATTTTTATTTTTCTTATTTGTAACTCTTATTATTTCCAGCGTTTTTTGTAATCTTTCTGTTACATATTATTCTAATTAGTTTAGTTTATTCATTAATCTCTGATGTTATCAGGTCAATGACGATGATCTTGAGCCTGAATTAACATTGACAAAACCACCGAACATGGCAGCAATTCTTGCTGAGGAAAGACGCATCGAACAACTGCATCGTCGTTCCTACGACACTGACAGTAACTACGAGCAAGATTCGAGCCATGAAAGGGACTCCGGTGTAGAACTAGGCCACGTCGAAGATTGGGTGAAGCAACCTGTGAGTCCTGACATGTCGCAGCACAGCAGGCAGAGTAGCGAGCCCTTTGGCGCCAGTGTAACCTCGTCTGAAGAAGACGAAATCACGAAGAAAGAACGGGAAATTATCGAAGTTTTGGAGAAGGAAGAGCAATGGCGATATGGAGATAATTGCGAGTACAGCAGGTACGAGTAATTTGATTTTCTCTGAAATTTTTCTAAAAGATATAGAAAAGACGTTGCATCTTTTAAATATTTTGTTTGGGTCTCTCATTTGTGTAAAAAAAAAAAAAAAAACGCGTGAATCGAGAACAAAATAAATCATGAAGTACATCGACGATACAACAGTGACTTGGGAGAAAGGCTGGCTCACAAATTGCGCGAGCTTGAGGAAGAGAAGATGCAGCTGGAGAGGGAGGCGATACTGCGTTGCAATGAAGACACGTTTCGCAAGAGGGACGACAACGCACGCAAGCAGGAAGATATTTCGTCGCGCGAGCAAGAGCAACAGCAACACAATGAGACAGCGAAACAGCGGGAGATCAACGCGAGAACACCGCAGGAGAAAGCAAAATATGTCGAAGACAAGCGAAAAGACGGCGAGAAGATCGAGATGCAGTCGGAACAGCTGAAGATGCAGAACAAAATTGAAGAGAAGGAACGAAGAGTCGCTGATGCGTGTCGCAAGGAGGAAATGCGAATCCGGACGATAGAGAATCAGATTCGTGAGCAAGAGGTGAGCAAACCAGCTTTGTTCTTCGGTCGATGTAAAGAAAATAAATGGCTGATATTTTATAAGTACGCAGTAGAAAAAAGTTAGAGTTAGTAGGTAGCAAGAAGTTATAATAATTCTTTGTTATCTTTTGAAAAAATGTTTCTTTCATAATGTCAGATGCTTTCGAAAAACTTAAAACCATGCGCACAAATTTCTTAGCGAAGCATGCAGTCTTATCTGATAGCTTAGAAATATTATGCTTGAAACAATGTTATCTTCATTCTTTTTGAATATTTTTCTTTCCAATCCAACTATCGATACTGTTGTGAATCAGTTACGTTTGATTATATAATATTGCCCGAGGATCGTTCTGTAGTGTAGATCAATTATATAGCGTGGTATAAATATTGACACAGGGATTATTGATAATTATTCACAGAACAAGACATTGGTTGGTGCTGGGTTGAGCAGCAACGAAGATGAATTTCCTTCCGGGGTAAGACAACAATAGTTGTGACTTATCACTTTTTAATGTTTTTAATCGCTTGCTTTTACTAAACTTTTTAAATAAATAAATATTCATAATTAAATATTCTGTATATTTTTTTACGTGTTTCTTATTTCTTATATATTAGTATTTCTTTGTTTTAATTTTTCTAATATCTTATATGAAGCTAGTTTTGATCTGTTAATTTTTCTGTTTAGATTAGTAATAGCCTTTTATGGATCAATTAATCCGTAGAATATTTTATTATTTTTAAAAAATATTTTAATATTTTAGTAATATTTTATAGATAGATTAATTAGTAGAATATTTTATTGTACTATTACAGTACTATTACTACTTATTACAGTAGTGTGTTATAGGACATAGCGTATAATTATAAAATCGAAAATAAGATTTTCAAAATGTTTCGAAATTTGTTTAGAACTATATTTTGAAATCTATTTGAGTATTTCTAAATTAATATTTTTTTAGTGATTAAAAGCGTTTGTAGTGACTTTTTTATTAAAAAAAACATCGAAAAAATCGAATTATTTTTAACAGTATTTATGTTGTTCCTAATCTAAGACATTTTAATGTTTATACACTGAAAGTATATACTATTGGCAATAAATTAAAAAATTGTAAATATATATATATATATATATATTTGTAGCTGAGATATTCAACAATAAAAAAAAATCTTTTTGAAAAGCTTTTCTTTTCTTCGACGGTTATCAACTGTTTTTGGATTCTGGGCAATTGAAATAAATAATTGTAATGGCATTAAAATTTAAATTTTATATTGCTATTATGCGATTATTACGTTTTGAAAATAAGAACTTTTAATGAAATTTTGTCTAAAGACGTGTGTTAAGTTGGCACTCCAACACATTAAATTTTTATATAGTTTTGATTAAAGTTTCCGTATTATTTTGAAGTCACTCTGGTCCTTTCCTCTTAAATGTAAATTTAATAGTGTAGTAGAATTAGCAATTCAAGGAAATGGCTAGTAATTTTTATAATACTAATAATAGTAATAATTTATTTAATGTTATATATCATTATAGGAAGTACTACGAGTGGAAAGAGAACTTTTGCAGCTAGAGCAAGAAGAATTAAAAAGGCAACGCAATAATTTGGCTTATCGTGAACAAAAGCAACAAAGACTGGTCGAACAACTACAGGAACAGTGGAAATCCTTGCAGGACGTTGCGCAGAATTCCATTAAAACTACGCAGCAATACAAATATTATGCTCCCGCTACAGTGAATTACAGATCCTCGATGCCAAACTTGCAATTCCAAGACGCTTCAAAAAGAAGACCACCACCTCCGCCAGTACCGCTTACTAAACCACGTATGCCAGATCAAAGACAGAAAGATGTTACTATCAAGTTAGTAATAGTAGATTATACAAACTGTTGCCATGCTGTATTAAATTTTATTACAATTTTTTTACTACATCATATACATATAAAGAAACCAACTCTTTTCATAGTGTAATATAAAACAAATATTTATATTTTGCTGCATTAATACACAGTAATCGCTATTATTAAAGTTTTTTGTTTAAAATCACAGAAACAGCCGTATACCATCTGCGGATTCGATTCCTCAACAAGTAAATGCATCAATTCGAGAGAGTTCATCGACCACAACGCTTACAAATCACGCTGGCCAACAAATGTCCAAGCAAACATTACAGGCCTTAAGCGCGGTACCGCGACCGCGACTCGTTCAAGGTGATCAGTGGGTGCAGCGAAGAAAGAGTGACGTGCCGAGAAGTGCTCATGATGTAAATTACCAACATTGGCTTATTCAGGTTCGTTTTCATTAAATAATATACATAATTAATTAATAAAAGTATTCATACATAGAATTTCGACTTTACACTCGTAGTCAGTTGAACATGCAGAAGAGTGCAAATAAATCTTATATCATTGATATTACGTGATATAATATAAAAGCGCTTGATACTGTATAAGAAACAATGTGATAATTTCAGACGATCTTTAACAAGCAAGGTTTTTGGATGTTACTAGTAATAATGTTTATATCTTTACAAATGGAATGTGGCTAATAAAGACTAATGAGAACAGAAATATTTCATTTGTAAAGATAGAAATATAAATATGTATTATTATTAATATCCACTTGTTAAAGACCGTTGAATTTACTACATTGTTTCTAATAAAATTCACTGATTCTGTTATTATCTTAATTGTATGCTTTTTCGATAGGAAGCAGAACAAAGGAGAATTAACGAAAGAAATCAGGTGATGCGTAAATCTCAATTGCATGTGACTGGTACCTCCGTACCGTACAATGCTTTAATTCGAGCAGATAGCAAACCATTACCCGATTCTATCATACAAACCTTAACACAGAGAGTACAAAACAAAACACAGGACAAACCTCTTTCGACAAGAAGAAGGTAAAGAATATTAATATAATAACAGGTGTGTGTATATTGTACATATAATAGATATAATTATATGTATATAAGTTTATTGTGCCAAGTATGTAAAAAAATATAAATATATTTAAATATATTTATTCGCAAAACATCCAGCGATCGGATCTTATCACCGTTGTAATTTCATTACTAGTTTTAAACTGTACGAGCCTTCAAATTCTTAATTTGTTATGTAAAAAATATATTTAACATACATAATTAAGTATAAGAGCACATTTTTTTTAGGCAAGAACAAATTTACAGCCAAGAACATGTATCAACTATGCAGCATCAACCGTCGCAATACACGATGCAGTCTCAGAAAACACAAAACACACCAACTGCAAGTAATAACGGTAATCAAGAGAAAATGCTAAGCGTGAGCGGAAAGAAGAAGTGTTCGCATTGCGGAGAGGAATTAGGTAACCGAATTGGGTCTGGAACAATTTTTTTTTTTTTTAATTATTAATAAACACATAATATTTTACGCAATCTCTTTTAGGTCGGGGTGCAGCGATGATAATCGAGAGTTTACGATTGTTTTATCATATGGAGTGCTTCAAATGTTGCGTATGCCACGTGCGTCTCGGCGATGGACTGATGGGAACCGACGTGCGTGTCCGAAACCATAAGCTCCACTGCCATAATTGCTACTCCAGTGACGACGGTACATAAATTTAACTCTACTTAAATCTAAGTGCCGTGTATTTTATATATACAAAATCAATACTTCAAAATTCATCTGGTAAAATAATAATTATAAAAATTTTTATATGTACACAATTGTTAGAGCGTTTCAAAGAAAAATATTTTTATTTCATAATGTACATTGCTATTAAATTTTCAGGTGTCAAGTTCAGTTGTGTATAGAGACCTGCTGGATAACGGAATTATGCTGATTAACTTGATTGTAATGCTTTTCGGTCATATTCATTAGTTTTTGTAATCGACTTATTTAGTTACTCTTGTCCAAAGGTATCAATCGATTGATACATAAATAAACGTGCATTAATGTATTTCTTTTTTTAATAGGAAAGGCTAAAAAATCATGTTAAGCAAGTTCAATACTTCATATCTTCCGTGGTTTTATTCGTCTTTGAAGTAATTCTCTTCCGTAAATGTTGTATGTACGCAACTATTTTTGTACCACAACTAATACATATACGCGAACGATGTACATACAGACAGGAGCGTTTATGTCTTCACACATGAAGTTGTATCAACAATATCTTAACACTGAAAACAACTTTATGTGTAAAGACACTAACTCTTTCTGTCTGTACAAATGTATTTATGTAATTAGTGTAGAAACAAGAAATTGTAATTGTTGAAAAACGATTTAGTGTAGATGTAACTGGCGCCGGTGTAGAGCGACGCTGTATATTTTTGTAATATAGTTCTCGTACTATTTATATCCAAATATATTTGATTTTACGTCGAATAACTTGCGAAGTCATTTTAATATGTCAATTAATAAATATTAATATTATATGTTTTTTTTCTCCCGCGCTAAATTTTGTCATTAATTTTTTTTATGCTATTTCTCTCTACAATAGTTTGAGTTAAAAATGTTTTAAAATGTTTTACTATGTTTTGTTTTATTACAATTTTTAATAAAGACAAAATTGAATAAATTTAATTATGAGTTTTAAATTTCTGATTTATAAAAAATGATTTTTATTGGAGTGCGTAGCAAATTTGCGATTGTACTTGAAGTTTTTCATGTAAAATGTTTCTGAAGATACATCTGCCTTTGGTCAATCATCATATCTCATGCATAGACCATAGACTTATATATAAATAGACCGAGTGATCAGCTCTAAAGGACAGAACTATATGCAGTAAGGTGCTGTCTCCGTCGCTCCGCCGGTCTGGAGAGAGAACATCGATGAGTAACGTTGAAGGAGAGGAAACTTAAAGGCGCGCGTACCGTGTAATATAGGCTAACATCATTCGTGTGCACACACGCATCATTTTATCTTTTATATTTTATATTTAATAAGCGATAAAGATAAAGTGCACACGAGTGGTGTTTCCAAATGCAGCCATACGCGTT
>QVNW01002029.1:0-12312 GCA_014825475.1 Pseudomyrmex flavicornis
GGGGGGGGGGGGGAAGGTACACGTGTAACTAACGCATCGATTCTTCAGAGCCGCGCGGAGCGAAATTCGACGCGTACACGCACGGCCCGTTACGCGACGGTCCGTCTTTAACGAGCTCTCATTATCGCTAGATTATCGTACAAGAGGTTTTGACGTCGTAATAGGCAGCAATGAATTCATTGACTACGCCGACGAACTAATGACGGTCTCGTCATTCATCGACAATCGACGACTGCGTAGGCGACGTCACTCCCGTCGCGTCGTTTCACGCCGCTTTGTCTCTCTCTTTCTCTTTCGGTTCTCACTGCAGCGTTTAACGCTAAATGCGCCTGTATGGCTCTCATCTCACGTTCATCTCTCTACGAGCGTGTGCGAGTATCGTGACAAATTGCAGCAGAAATCAGAGAACGATATTGTGACAATGTTCAATTGCGCGCCGAGAGAGAAACGCGCAACGTCACGCGATTTGTAAATAGCGCGATTAATTCGTCGTGAATGGCAGTCAGTCTGTAGTTTATAAATCGAAACGCTGATAAGCGCTCAAACGCGCGTCGACTTTTCACTCGTTTTCTTGCGCGTTTATACACGCGCGACATCCGATTCTCCCCCCTCCTCTCGTCACGTTTCAACGAACGAGGTCTTTGTGCCAGGCGAGTTAACGCCCGCAATCAAACGCCTGTATTTAGCAAATACACGATGCGTATGAAATCGAGGACATAAACCTTTGATTAACTTAATCGCATTACTCCTGCTGCGTATATATATTTGCGTTTTTTTTTTTGCAACCGATTCTCAATTTTACCAAAGGACATCTTTACACTTCAGTAGCTTTGCACATACGTGCGATCAGATAACTGCAATTTTGTATATCAAATGGAGCGCTGAAAACAAGACACCGAGAATGTTACGCGTGTACTTTGTATCTTTTTTTATCGTCTCGATCTGCGTGTGCAATTTCATTGCACGTCAAAGCACGTCTCGACGAACGATCGAGACTCGCAAGACGTGTTTCGTCGAGCGTATTCGTGCGTGCAACATCGGCGCGTATCGCGTCTCGCCGGTTCGTTACCGAACATCGTGCGTGCAACATCGCGTGGTTGTCCTTCTGCGCGACATCGCGCCGATTTAACACTCGACGAGCATGTACGAGAGAACGTAACCCCCACGGTAATCGATAGCGAGATCGTCGCGCGGCTTGTTACGATGTCATGTCGCGTGAAATGATCTCCTCGTGACGATGAGATTGAGCCCGTCAGCTTCTCTGGGAACGTACGATCGTCGTTCGATCGTCCACGGGAAGGTAATAATAATAATAAACGAATTTAATCGTCTGGGATACGCGAACCAAAGTTTCTCACTACGCGCGCAATAAAATTATCAATCATCATCTCGCAATCGATCGATGAGGTCGCGCGAATTGCCGTGAGAATAAAAAAATCAAGTTGACCAATAAAATGTAAGTGAGATCGAAGCTCGTTGCTCGAGTTATAAATTATATTTTTTACGCCGCGTCATGATGAATGATAGTCGCGTCGGGGTAATAATAATAATAATAATAATAATAATACGGAATCAAAAATCGGCGGTAAAATAAGCTGCGTCGTCTAAAATTTTGTAATGGCCGATAAATAAATTTGTAAGTACACACGATAAAACTGCAATCTCCTCAATTCTCGAGTTACACGTATCTCGTTACAACGTCAAGCGCGATAATTTCGAGTAAGCTCGCTCTTAATACGCGAAGCCATTTAACGGGGTAATTTATGAAACTGGGATATATGTAGAGAGAGAGAGAGGGGGGAGGAAAAGAGCAGGATCAGTCTTCGCCTCGACAGAACGTTTAGTTATGAATTCCGAGAGTTCGCTTAACTCCTGATATCGCGGACGCGAGTTCTTTATAGGGATATTCGACTCCCGATAACACGGATATCTCGTAAAAGATGCAAACGCGTATACGCGGTACATATTGCATTCGAGAGAGAGAGAGAGAGAGAGAGAGAGAGAGAGAACACACACGCGCGTTCACACGGCTTCGGGAATCTCTCATAAATCTCCGTTCGCCATTTATCGAGATTTATTTGCCCCAAACATTCAGCGCGTCGCCACTGCTGCTCTTCGCGATACGATTCGCGTATCAGAGCGATTTTTTTTTTTTTGTCAGGTTTCGCTCTTTCCCCTCGTGCCGATTCCCCATCTACATTAAAACCATAAGTTATGTATACGCATCGCGCGATGAAATACATAGACCGAACGCGAGATTTCCTCTCGACATCAGGTAGTTTCCTGATCGGTGAGAAGAGAATCAGATGTTTCATATTTGTGTTGAGGCGCGTTTTTTTTTTCGCGAGAAAAACGAAGGAAAAATTGACAACTCGCGTTGAAATATCGGGAAAAGTTTTTCTTCCCGAAGAGAAAAATTGAAAAATGTTTACACACACACATTTACGAAGAAAGATTTGCGAAAAGATTTCGCTAATAAAGTGCGTATACTTGGAGAGCTCCGTCTTCTTGTAAACCTCTCGAAAAAAAAAAAAAAAAATAATAATCTCGTCGCGAAAATTACGCGCTTCTCTCCCTCACGTATTTATCTCGCGCGTTCCCAAGCGCGAGGAACATATGGAAAAGCTTCAATTCGCGCGGCGTACCACGGCGAGAAGATGGGGAAATAAAACCGACTCTTTATTCCGTCTACGTGTTACGTTTCACCATTTCGATGGATGTTAAACCGAGTTCGTCGATCGCCGCGAGTCGAGGTGCAGCGGCGGAATTCTCCGCGAAGCTCGCTCCCAGCTACGAAGGAATAACGAGCTGCAACTTGACTCGATGCAGAAACCCTCCGTTTCTCCCCGCGCTCGTGTTCTCCCTGCCGACGCTAATATATGTAACGTCAGGTCCATCGTTATACGCTCGCGATGGGGATCATTAGTGTGCAGAGAAGGTGAGAAGGGCGCGAGTTCGTGCGACTTAAGGCGAATTTACACGGCTCATTGGCAGTCGTGCTGAATAAATTGTTTCAACGCACAAAGAGAAAAGCAATTGTGCGAAAGATGTTCCCGCGAATGCGTTTTATTCGAAAATACTTTAAAGTCCTTTCCCTCTCTCTTTCTCTCTCTCTCTCTCTCTCTCTCTCTCTCTCTCTCCTGCATTTATTTTATAAAATAAAATAACTCTTTTATATTCATTTCCTTTCTACATTTTTCTATTTTATTTGAAATTTTGAATTAATGTGTTAGGATTTAATTCGAACAGACAAAATATGTATGTAAGCGCTAAATAAACATTCGTGAAAAATCGCAAACGCATTTTTTGAGTCGAACGAAAAACGACACATTCTGACGTCTATTTATATATTCTCGTCTCTCTGCAGCTTTGCGTAAAAAAATATACATTTTTTAATACACATATTGCATTTACAAATAAAACGTTCTACCACATCCGTTCTACTTCAGATGACTCGGCTGAGACGATTACGCGTATCGTAGATCCGATGCAAATCTGACTTTATCGCGATGGAGATCGTCGCATCTCCGCGAAGATATTCTCCAATCAGGTCCGCGCGCGAAGGCACCGGAGAGTATAATGTATATCTGCGTCGATCGGTTGAAAAATGACGGAAATCTGCACATGACGGACGTTCGCGTCCGGAAACATCTCGTCGTCGAGCTGGGCGAGATACACATGTCGAGAGGAATCGCGTTCTACGTTTAACATGGCTCCGTCATGTTTCATATCTCGCCGCGGCGTGAGCAATGTATATGATGGATAGGACGCGCACGCGATTAGTAATAGCTGTCGTCTTTCTCGAACGACGAGAATATCCTTAATTAGACGGAATCAGGTCGCCAAACAGACAGGCGTATCTCGCGCATCGATCGATTCGCTCGAGCGTGTTTTCCTAGAGATTAAGTTTACGATTTTCGAGTTTTATTGTAGAATCTTCGTGTGGATCGGTCTCTTCTCGGATGAGTTTCAGTAACGCTTATCATCACCACACAATATCGTGAAACGTGTGTCGCAAATGTCTCGATGGACGTTGCGGTGGATTCAACTTTGTCGTCAAATTAAATCGATATGACAGCATCGAAGTGTAAAAGAAACATTCTATGTACTTAGAAAATGTTTACAAGTAGGTTAATCGCAAATAGAAGAAATTACAAAACTAGACTTGATGAAAACGGTATGTTTCAGTCCTGTCATGTTTAGAATTAAGTGTCATTTCCGTTGGATAAGTTCTACCGCGACGAGAGAGAGTCACTCTCGAAGAGCGAAACTTTTAAGTTGTTCCTTCTTTGAAGAATCCTGTAGTCAGTCGAGTTTTATATTGTCGAGAATCTTCTCTCTCTCTCTCGGAGAATAAAACTCTTCAATACAGAGCACTCTGTCAAATCGCTCTCAATTTTAGATAGCCAACTGGCTAAATTTTATTATCGAGTATCTATCGTGCTCTCGAAGAGAATAAAACTTCTTTCAATTGCACTCGCGCATATTAACACAACTACTACTTCCGCGTTTGAAGGTTTACCATTGCGAATCGTTATCGAAATAAAAAATAAAAAATGAAAAAAAAAAAAAATTCCAATGAACTGAGCTCTTGCTTATATGATAATCTTCTTTAATTCGAAAAGTGAAATATGTGTGTGTGTGTTATAACATCAAAGCGTTGTTTCATGTTACATTAAGGAAATCGAAATTGTATGCGCGCTATCAAGTAATTTATATTTGCAATTAAAATTATACTTGCATTCACGATCGACATTTAAATAATGCGTTTTATTGAAAATTCACGATATATGACGCTGACACGTGTGTGAATATTGCGACAATACACACGCCGTGTGTTTGTTATTTTCCCGGCACATTTTGAAAATGTTATGTCACGTCAACTGAATTATTGCACTTTGATGCTTTACACATAGCGCGTACACATGTAATATAAGAAAAAGTTTAAATTAGTCAATATCTGACGAATTAAATAGATGGAATAGTAAATTGAATACAAATTGCCGTGTGTGATAATTAATAAAACGGTAACTTTATTATTTCGTTAAAGGAGTTGCGCATATATATTTTATCTTGAAAAAAAAAAAGAAACTCGTGTCAAGTTGTCATTCTTCTCTGTATAACTGGCGTGTCTGGGAAAACCACTTCGATTCGACGCGAAGAACTCTTCGCCAAGTGTCATCTGTGTTAATGGTCTGTCTAACTGATGGATCAGAATATCGGCGACTATTTTCTTTCTCTCTCTCTCTCTCTCTCTCTCTCTTTCTCTCTCTCTTTCGACGGTATTCTTCGACTATGTACCTAAATATACTACCGTTCTAACTAAATACGCTAAAACGCGCGACGTGTATTTGCATTCTACTTTCTCCGGTTCTCGTCGTGCAATGGAATTTTTTCCCTTCTCGTTGCGGGTAGCCGAGCGAATTTGAAACCTACACTTTCTCCGTTTGCTGCTGGCGTAATTCGTCGATTTCTCCCTCTTCCCTTCTCTCTTTCTCTATTTCCCTTTCTCTATCTCTGTCGGCGGGATTTAATTTAAACGAATTCCGGCGAATCACGCCACGACGTTTGCAACGCAGTATATTGCCATTCCTGAGCGGCACGTCGGGGAGCGAACGATCAAACGAACGAAACGTGCCCGCACACGGCTTATCTGCGATTCCGCCGTGGATGGCAATCTGCCGTATTCTCTCCGCGCTGCCTAAAGGATAAATGTCGCGCTAAGAAGGTCGTCCGGAAGAAAAGAGAAAAATCGCGGACACGACAGAAGGGGTTGCAACGGTGGAGAAAAGAGGGAAAAAATGCGCGCGACAGCATTGAATACCGAAGATTCTTATCGAGTTTTCGCACGCGATTTATCGGTTTAATTAGAAAAAACTTGAGATAAAGAAGACATCCGAACGCGCGACGTTTGTGTTCGTGTTTGCTATTAAGGGCGAGCTCCGGAGGTATTGTGTGCCGGATAATTAAAATAGAAATTCTCTTACGATATCCTTTGTCTAGGTTTTATCGAAATTTTTATCGCAACGACATTCCGAGTTTGGGGGGATGAAGAAGAGAGAAGAAATAAATAAGTATAAATAAATAAATCGATTGCACAGCGAGTGGAGTTTATTTAAAATGTATCTTTGAGAAAGACGAAGATATACAGTCTTCTCTTCGCAATTACTCGCGTGCTTAAAAAGAGTCGCATGAAAAGAGCTTAATGAGCTCGGCCGGATTTCACTGTTGCAATGTTAAGGTTAAGGGTAAGCGCGCACAGTATGTCGATATTAACTCGGACACACTTGCCAAGAGTCACATGAAGCGTCTCTTTTCGCGTCGTATTTCTGGCACACGCGCTCCATCCGCAAACACACACACGCACACACATTTTCAACCGCCGCGACGTGAAGCACGTGCTTGAAGTCGTGACTTTTTTCGACGATGCGGCAACATCTGTCAGCGGTATCCGTAGAAATAAAATAAACTTGCTGCTGCGCTTTGAGAGGGAACGCGGAAAGGGCTGGGATGAGAAGAGAAGGATGGGAAACACACGGTGAAAGCCCAGGAAGGAAGGAAGGAAGGAAGGAAGGAAAGAAGAAAGAAATGAGAAGGAGAAAAAAAGAACATGAAAGAGAAAGAGGAATAGAAAGAAGCGCGATAGAGAATCGAGAATACCCTACATCCTCCCTCGAATACACTCTTTTTTCGACCAACCCCCGGGATTCTCATCGGAGTCTTCAAAAAACCACTATTTTCCCCGAAGAACGCGCCGAGATTTCTGTCAAAAAAGACGCGTGATATACGACGCGGCGCCGATCGTTTTGCTCGTTTGAACGCGAACGGACGCCGTCACGCGAACAAAACGATCCGCGAAAGAGTATAATTCAGTCTATAAACCGCGCGCAAAATTTCCACCCGGTTGCTCGGCCACGGACATTTTTAACCTTTACGCCGTGTGAAATATTTCGGAGACCGAGAATAGAATAGGAAAGGGAGAAAAGCGAAAGAGTAGTAGAGAGTAGAGGTACGGACTGGTGAATATGCAGCGCGTTGCCCATATGTTGTAATAACAGCCTCGCTTTCGGAAGATTTTTCAAAATAATTAAATTTAGCCGCTTGTATGTGAATTCGCGTCATTACGAAAAATTACTAGAAGCACCTCTCATGAAATCTTTATGACGTGTTAAATTGCTTCGTTTCATTTCGTTGGTTATATATTTCGCTGAAAGTTGTAATTTCGAATTTACGCAAATTTCGATATGTATATGTACGTTATACGAGCATAAACGCCGATAGTAATCATCGGCGATATTTACGCGTTACAGAACGATATGCATTACTCACGCATATTAAAATTCACATCGAAATTCGTCGCGTAAATTCGCGAATTATGAGATGTCAAAAAAAAAAAAAAAAAACGACAGATAGAACATAAAAATCGTATAAAAATCTGAGTTTTATTTGTCGGTAACGGGAGAAAATATTAAACGTGCGTGCATTTTAAGACTGTTTCAAAAATTAACACTGTACACCGTGTATTCGGAGAAATGATTTGCAAAGTCGCGCAACAGAAATATTATACAAACTTCACAATATCGCGCATCAATTATATATTGCACACGCACAGCTAAATTACAATATAAAATTACACACAATTTAAATTCAATTTAATTTGAAATAACGAATAAAGTCACGTTGTAGAATCAAATTTTAATTCTTTTTCCATCTTTCGTTCTTCCGAGAGATTCGTTACCGAATGAATCGGTCGGACAATGTATCCTGCTTTGTGTGCGGTCGCTAAGATTCAGTATCGGAATACTGTTTTATTCTCTTCTCCCCTCTTTTCTCTGTCTTTTCGGTCGAACGATCTGGCTTTAACGTCGCAGACGAACCATTCCAATATCCCCGAGTAGATTTTACAGAATCGCTAAGAAGGAATCCGATTATTGTTCACTTCCGTGCACATCCCCGCGCACTCGTGACTGTTTCGTTTGTATGCATGCACAGGGTGGCATACAAATACGAATAACAAACACAGTTGGAATCTCTTTGGCAACGTGGCTTCTTGCATCCACGTTGTGAAACCTTGTAAACATCTTCAAAAGCATTCGCTAACTACGATTTATATTCATGAAGTAATTTGCAGGCGACTATAGTTTTGAAAGATTGTCTTTTGTGCTGTGTGTGTGTGTGTGTGTGTGTGTGTACATATATATATATCTGTATATCTGTCTAGTAATGACACATTCGCATTTCCTGTAGGCGATTATTTCAGTTTGCAAAAGTTGTTTCGGAGTATTTTTTTTATCACGTTAATCCTGATAAAGTAACAGGATATTAAAAAAGTTACCGTCTGGATGTAATACTTCGAGAGTAATACGTTTAATCAACGTCATATCCTCTGCAATAGGAGAAATAAAATATTCGAGACCGTAATATCATTGGACGCAACTTTTTGTACTTGCTCTCTCATGTTTAAAAGATTTTATTTACTTTGCAACATAGTTTTTTTTTTTTTTTTTAAATCGATATCGATATTAATACGCGATATCTAAATGTAACAGCTTTCGTAACAAATCTTTTTTTCTTGAATGGAATGCTTCGTTAGGTTTCTTTTGTTCCCTTTTGTTCCCTTACGCGCCGAAAACAAAAGATTTCTTCTCTCACCTACGAGTTTTAGACTCTCATTTGTATCAGTCAGTAAACCTCGGAGTTCCGCTCACGACGCTTCGTTCGAAAAAACGCTCGCCCTCGTTTCGGGACTTCGCCGCCGTTTTTCCGAGCACCCCGGGTAGATCCGTGCACGCGCACAGATACAACGCAGTTGTGCCGAAGTATTCGGGCGGCGCGTGCGTGTGTGTATACAGGTACATCGACGCAGAGATAAGACTCGCGAGCCCCGAGATCATTCGCTCCGGCTTAAGCTCCCAGGCTTAAAGTCCGCGTCTTCTATCGCCTAGGACGGGTTATATTGCCGGCACTTTATTTCGGAGGACCTTCGTCCTCGACGTTATCGCGCCGGGATCCAGCTCGACTATCGATCGAGACCCGCCAGGACTCCTCGTCGCGTCCTTCGGCGGTCCCCTCTTTTGCTTGTCTCTCTCTCGTCTTCTGCACGGCTATCAAGGCCGATTTTCCTCGCGCGCGCAATCTTTTCTGCGATGTACACACACACACACACGTTTTCGCATCGAACACACACATTGCGTGCACACACGTGCGCGCAGGTATACCCGAGAGATCGGATTAATCGAATCAGGGTTTGGTGGATTGAATTTAATATGGTGATTACGTCCGACGAAAATACGCGCGCACTCCGTCTTTGCTCTCTTGAGCCGCCACTTCGCGCACGAAATTCAATTCGCATTAGCGACGGGCCTAGTGTCAGCCCAACAACAAACCGGAAACAACGAGGAAATGTCGTTTAAATCTTTAGTGATATAAAATGAATATTACATATATTATTTATACATCACTAGTTTATTTTATATATATTGCATATTAAAACACTTTCCTTAAAAAATAAATATTTAAACAATCATTTACTCATGCTTTAAGATATTCTAATTTGTACATTTAAAGCTGTAAGCTTGCAAATTACTCATAACATTTTCGAGTATCGAATACTCTTTTTTTATATTACAAGGGACTCTTCAAATCAAAACGGAAACTCACCATAGAACTATGGAGAAATGAATTCGAATGCTTAACGTTCGCACACGATATATTCAAGTACACAATTTTCTCTCTTTACGAAACAAAACACATATTTGTTTAATTAGCTACGGCTAATTGACCATTGGGATTTTTTAAATACGTTTATGTGTTCTTCTTTTGTAGCAGCAAACGCACGTGTATGCGAAGTGTATCATTTAGTGCTTGACTTTCATAAATGATTAAGTGGTAGCGATTTATGTCGGTACGTCCCGCGGTTTTTAATGGATCGTGCTACGGCTCCAATTAAACCGCCTCGATAAATCACCAAGAGATAATTCTACAGACATTAGAGATATATTACCGCGTCGTTACATCGTATCAAGTGAGACCGTTACGTATATATCTACTAACTGCATCTCATAACAGCACAGTTCTTATCCTCAATCCTTGTGATATACGTGTACGTCAAAGTGATCGTGCTTTTCTCTTTCTCTCTCTATATACATATATGTTGTTACAGCAATATATCTATATCTCTCGAATATCAGAACAATTTAAAATAAATAATTTTTGTTATCGATGCTTCGTACACCCTGCAGGTGTGTATTACTTTTTCGCAGAAAATTTTTCATATACATTTTATCGCATATTTATCCTATTCATATATTTTAACAATTTCTACCGTTTTACCGTGTCGTATTTTATTACATTTTACAAAATAACAAAATTTGAAATACGTATACATTAGATAATTTTACCAGAGTTTGTAAATTTTACTGGATTACAAAAGAGTATTGCGATCATTCGATTTTTTTATTGATTTATTTGTTCCACCGAAAGTATATAATTTGGCAAATAATCGACTTCGCTGTTTCGCGCACGTAAGATCGTCATTTGCCGAGCGGGCGTCAACAAATTAGCCTCACGAATGAAGATCGTCAGCGCGCGCGGCGAGTCTTTTTATCGAAACTTAACTTCCACTTTGAGAAGTTCTCCGTTTCTCTCTCGCAACGAGCGCGCACACCGGCTCCGCAAACCGGCCTTTCGTTCGTTAAGGCTTGCCGAGCTCGACTCGTTGAGCCTCCGCCATCGTACGCCGCGAATCGTAAACGTAATTTAACTTGCGTCTCGGAGCCGCGACAAGGAGACGAGAAAAGGAAGCGAGAAACGAGCGAAGAGGAAGCGGCGAGAAAAGGAGAGACCGAAAAGCTCCTTTCCGACCGCATCTCCGCGGGAACTTCGCCTCGAACCTGAATTCTATCGGGTAAAGATACCTACGCAACTACCTGTTGTGCATAATTTACGTGCCTCGTCGTCCGGCGGTCGACTTAACGACGCGATTCCGTGTTAAGCTCTCGCCGAAATCAGCTTTCTCGCGACGAAAGTCGATTGTCGCGATTCTGTCGCAAGGTCTCTCCGGAACAACGACCTTCCTGCATTTCACCTCGGCTGCTGGCCGTAATCGCGTTCTATCGAACAATCGAACGACTCTCGAATCACATCGGCGAGCTCTTTGAGAATATCGCCCACGTATTTCAGTATTTCTCGCTCGGCTACACGAGGATTTATCAAAAACCTTGTCTGGCAACTCGCAATATCGACAATCGAAGACGACGTGTCTTCATGTATTATTTACGGACAATGATCGCTCTTCTGTTTCAAGGTAAGGTACTTGACCGGCTTTGGACTCGATCTTTCGTAACACGCTCCGGAGTTCGATGTTCGCTTATGTGTGCGCGATGTACAGTGCGATATTCGCTTACGAGAATTAATTCAACACGTGCTAGTATTTTCTTGTGTGCGCTCGTTGAGGAAACACAAACGAGATTTTCGCGCGAAAAGCTCGAGAATTGCTTGCGAGCACGTTCCGGATAACGAAACTGCAGGATGATTCCCGTGGCTCTTGGATCGCGATTATCTTTGTTACCGGACCCGCTCGCATTCCGCTAAAGACGCCAAAGTGCGCGCGGCGCGACCTTTGCACAGGATTCGTGTGGTTCGGGAGACGGTCGTTAGAAGATCCCGAGGATAAAGCGGTCCTTCGGAGAATACTCGCGCGCCGGGCCAACTTGCTCCGACGATGATACCGGCATCCGTCCGGATATACGCCGATCAACACGTTCCCTTTCCGCGACGCAAATGGACAGAACTACAACGTCCTCCGAAACCCAATCTGCTAAACTTGGCCGAACTCGATTTTACTGGGACGCGCGCGTTATACAGAAACCGAGCGACTTGGCACTCCGAACGGAAGTTAGTTTCCATTCCCCAGTCTCCCGTATTATCGACGGCACATCCGCGCGCAACGAGATACGTGCATCGATATGCGCATCGCGACGTTTTAATCCTTTTTTACGATATCCGGGATGTATCTGTGTCTTTCCTACTCAAATAGACTTCAAAAATCTCGTAAAAAAGTTTTATGATACTTTTTAATATTTAGTCGTTTAGAAACAAAATTGTAAAGCTATAAAACTTAACGACAGTATATCGTAATAAAGTATTTTATTCTTAATATACTCATTTTTTTTATTTTTTTTTTATTAAAATTGCCAAATATAACGTTTATTTATATAACCTAAACCTAACCTAACTTAACCGAACTTGATGGAAACCCAATCCTAACCTGACCAGTCAAAATATTGGTCGGTTAGTTCACATCATGGTCGA
>QVNW01002030.1:0-17805 GCA_014825475.1 Pseudomyrmex flavicornis
GGAAGACTGTAGATGATGCTATCGGCACGAAACTTACGCAGCGAGACGCAATGCTTGAGTTGAACTCAGAATCAAAGCCTCAATCTAGTTGGCAGATAACTTATGCAACTATTGCGAGTACTTCTGGTTTTCATATGCGGGTCTCTCGAGACTCTACAATTCAAGTCCAACCGACAACATGCTTCTTTGTTGTACCGTGTGATAAAAGCTCGGAAAAATTTAAGTTTTCACATGATACTAAAGAAACTCTTCTTAAGCATCTTAAGCTTGCAGATTGTGGACTGAAAGTTAGCAAGGTCTTACCAGCCCTGAATAGAGGCATTAGAATAGAGGCTATCGCGCCAGATCTTGAAAAAATCATGCATCTTGACCTTGCTAAGACTGGTCTAAAAGTAGTCGAGAATGTTAAGTACTACCCGAGACTTATAGTCCATGGAGTACCTGTTGAGATGACTAAGAAGGAAATTGTTGAAGAGCTCATTGCACAAAATTTGAATGGCATGGATGGATCTGAGATCAAATTTGTTTACAGTTTTCTTCCTAAAGAAAACAAAAAATTGGTCAGCTGTATTTTGAAAGTGCCCTCTGCTGTTCGTATGGCGTTGCTTAGATCGGGTCGCATATACTTGAGATATTCGGCATGCACTTTTTCGGATCACG
Organism: Pseudomyrmex flavicornis; assembly: GCA_014825475.1. Classification (NCBI taxonomy): domain Eukaryota; kingdom Metazoa; phylum Arthropoda; class Insecta; order Hymenoptera; family Formicidae; genus Pseudomyrmex; species Pseudomyrmex flavicornis. The sequence goes on from QVNW01002030.1 coordinate 661, forward strand.
TCAGGGTTCTTCAGTGCTATAGATGTTTGAGATTTGGCCACACAACTATTAACTGTAAGTTTGATCCTTCCTGCGAGCATTGTTCGGAGACACATGAGATGAGAGACTGTGCGGTGAGGGAAGGTCCGCCTAAGTGCTGCAACTGTCTGCGTCAGCGTAATTCTGCGACGGAGGATTTCAATCATTCTGCGACTGATATTAACAAATGTCTTGTATTGGCTGGTAGAATCAAGGAGAAACTTTCATTTATTAACTATGGCTGAATACGATAATCTTAAGATCTCACGTTAAATGTCAGTCGCTAGTTGCACACTTTGATGAGTTTTGCGACTTTTTCTACGACAAGGACTTTCACATCATTTGCATGTCTGAAACATGGCTACGTCCTGAAGTGCCTGACGATAGAATTAGCAAACGAGACGGTGGAGTTGCATTTTATCTGTTGAAGAGTTACAGGGCCTCTGTTGTTCGTTCTGATGAGAAATACTGTGGCAAGCCTGAGTTTATTATCGCGGAGATTGCTTTCAATAACTCATCTAAGCTCTTACTTGCAGTTGTTTATAGGCCGCCTAATATAGGGTACTTACATGAATTTGAAAATCTCTTTCTGGACCTACAAAATGGATACAGGCACTCAGTTATTCTGGGTGATTTCAATGCTGATATGTCGACAACTTCCTATGACAGCACGCAATTAAGCAAATTCATTTCATTTTCAGGGCTCTATTTGGTTCCTCATCATCCTACTCATCATCTAAAGGACTCGGACACATGGCTGGACTTGTGTATCATCGATGATCACTCCAAACTGATTGATTCTGGCCAACAAGCAGTGGAATTTTTATCAGCGCATGATCTTATTTTCATTACATACAAAATAAAAATACAACGTTGCAAGACATATAACCTGCAGAGACTACAGGAAGTTTAATAGATCAGAGTTCCTGTCTGAGCTGCAATGCCGTGACTGGTCATCACTTTTTAATGCTAGCTGCATCGATGATAAGGTTGAAGAGCTGAATGTGATGCTACTTAAAACATTTGATAAGCATGCACCACTGAAAAGGATACATGCTAGAAAGCTGCCTGCACCGTGGATTACGGCCGAGTTAAGAGAGGCTATGAAAGAAAGAAATAAGGCTAGACGGCTGTGGCGCAGAAGAAGAGACGATGCCAACTATTGCAACTTTAAAAAGTAGCCTAACTATGTGCAGAGTTGTGTTCGAGCTGCAAAAAGTGCTTACTATCTGAAAGCTTTTGGAAGATCTGGCAACTCAGTTGAAACTTGGAAGCGACTACGACACCTTGGCTTAGTTAAGGCCAAAGAAGCAAATATGCCTCTTCACTCGGTGAATGACCTAAATGACTCTTTGTGAGATTCACGTATGACTTGAGCAATTCTTGCGACTTCGCTATGTTGAATCAGTGTAGTCCTGAGTATGATGATGGTAACTTTTATTGGAGCTTCATAACACCGAGCTCAATCGGTGACGTCTTGCAGAGAGCTGGGTCTGGTGCTACAGGTTCAGACAGAATATCACCTAGATTAATTAGCCTTGCCTTGCCGAGCATAATGCCTCTGATAGAGCATACTTTTAACTTCTCGCTTATGAATAGTGAATTCCTAGACAATGGAAATCTGTACTAGTATGTCCGATTCCCAAAGTAAAGAATCTTATGTCTGTACAGCATTACAGACCGATATCTATCTTACCTGTATTGTCGAAGGCATTGGAACGTGTTGTTTGCAAACAAATGTGTGACTACCTTGAGAGAGCCAATCTTCTTGATCCCGGTCAGTCGGCATATATAAAGAACTGTTCGACTCAGATCTGTTTGCTAAGAACACTAAATGATATCAGATATGTCGCGGATTATCGTGGAATGGTAACTATCTCAATCTATTTTGATTGAGATAGTTACTTTTGATTTTTCAAAAGCGTTTGACAGGGTCCATCATCGTATACTTCTTGGCAAGCTAAGGAAAATGCGCTTTTCTTGCTCTGTACTCGGTTGGATTGAGTCCTATCTAACTGGACGTTCACAGGTGGTCTACAATGGTAGTGAAAGTGAAGCAGTCTTTGTCTCTGCGCCCTTGATAATAGGTGTACCGCAGAGATCGGTACTTGGACCTTAATTGTTCAGTCTATACCTTATGGATTTTAAAGATGTCTTACATCACTGCAAATATAATTTCTATGCGAATGATTTACATGTTTATCTTCACTGTGCGCCGCGAGATTTACTGGAAGCTGTCCGAAAATTGAATGAAGATATCGCTTCTATTACTGAATAGGCCAACGGCAACAACTTTTTACTAAATGCTCAAAAAACTCAAGCAATGATCGCAGACACTTCTCGTTACTTGAATACTATCGACTACGGTCTGCTGCCTGACATAGTAGTGGATGGTGCAGTGATCAGACCTTCACCTAGCATTAAATATCTAGGGGTTACAATAACAAACAACTTATCGTGGGATGCACATGTCACCAGTATAACTAAGAAGATCCGAACAGTTCTGTATCAGCTCAAGTTATGTGGACACTTACTCTCAAGAGCTCTAAAATCTAGGCTCATTATCGCATTGATTTTTCCACATGTTGATTATTGCTGTGCAGCACTGACTGATATCACTGCTGAGCAAGATCTCAGGTTATATAGAGCAATTAATGCGTACCTTAGATTTGTTTACGATGTTAAGTGGGACCAACACATTATTATAGAAAGAGCTGCTGGCTTAAAGTCACGATCAGAAGGCAGTATTTTGTCGGCTGTCTCATTCACAATATTATCACATCTCAACAATCTTACACGCTATACTCCAGCCTAGTGTTTCGGTTTGAAGAGATGTGTAGAAAGACCAGAGCAGCTACGAACTTATTGATACCACCACAGTGTCGGACAAAATTTCTCAAACGGTCTTTCCGGTCTGTGGCGTCGAGACTCTGGAACGAGCTTCCGATAGCGATTCGAGACTCGTGATCTGCAGCGGAGTTTATGCCCAAATTCTACGATCACTTGCTCTGTAATATTTGATTTGCTTTCTATAATTGCGGCTTTTCTCAGTCTACCTCAGTTATCATTGTTTTTGTTATTTATATATGTTTTATTATATTATATTTATATATTATATTTATACAATTTATGAAAAAGTGTAGTTTTAAAATTATTTGTTCTATCTGTACAAAGTCTTAAGCGGTTGAGGGGACTTGTCGGCTGTTCCAGGACGCGAAATAAATAACGCTTTCTCTCTCTCTCTCTCTCTCTCTCTCTCTCTCTTTCTCTCTGATTCTCTCTCACTTTTTTTAACTCTATCTTATTCTAATTTATACATACATAATTATCAATTATTCTTTAACTTTTCCTGAATAAATATTTTTTTTTAAATAAATCTAGACAAAAGAAATAATATGATAGAAAACTGAAAAAGAAACTAAATATGATTTTATACTAATACTATAAAAATTAAAACTTAAGGTTATAGTTTGCAATAAAGTCTACATAAGCGCAAAATGACGTAAATGCATTTAAATATGTATTCAACAACAATGTTGAAGCTAATAATGTAGTGATGTTGGTAACGTAGGTACCGCGCTCGTATATGTACGCCATCTGTTAGAACTTCTACGAACTTGCACAGAATTTGATAGGACGACGAAAGCAAACATGACGTTTCTGAATGTAAATTTCACATACATTTTTGTTTATCTTTTATTATCTCCGTTCAGAAGCCACAGACCAAAAAAACGCAAGAATACTGTTTTTTTTAATGTTTATTTCTGAATCGATTAAGACTAAAACAAAATTGATCGGTTCAGTCGTTACTTAAATATTGCTCTGAGAAAATCTCCTTACTCTTTAACTGCATAAATTTCGCGTATAATAGACACAGTGTGCTCGCGCAGTTTGAGCGCCACTTCGTTGCGCGTGAACTTAACGCGAGACACTACCGTGCTTCTTGATATTGTGACCGTAATTTTTGTATCCGTTGTCCGAGGGTGGAATTCGGCAATTTTATTGAATGGCATAAAATGCCACGTCTCGCGGGATCTCGAAAATGTTATCTCTAAATTTCTCCAAAAGTTGGGCGCCAGATACGTCAAGGCGTATCACCGAATTTTTCGCAAAGAACCAAGCTAATTAACTGCGAGATGCGACGAACGCGAAAAGCGCGTCGGCTAGTCAAAAAAATTTAACGGAAATGCGGGATTCGTGTAGAATAACATGATGAGAAAGAGAGAATCAGTCATTAACAAAGAAAATAACAACTTTATTTCACGAATTCGCGATACTCTTCACGTTACAAACAAAACAGGCGACGTGTCGGAACGTCGCTTCAACGCGAATTCTAATACGCAATTTCGCGGGCGGAACAGACTTATCGCAAGTGACACACAAATAACGCAATAACTCAACAGACGGAAAATTTATCGACACACAAATCGACGCACAAATCGACTGTTCGGACATCGATCGAGAGAACGGAACGCGAAATATTAACGAAATCGCAATCGATCAAGCACTAAAGTGACTCGCGACACTGGTCGCGCATCGCGACACTCAATACACAAAAAGATACCGAATTGGCGGCTTTACAATAAAGACGGCATTCGTCTCATCAACTCGTTGTTTCGCTCCCCTCTTCGCCGGATTCTGGGCCTAGGAATGCTCGTCGGGATGATCGCTCTGACCTTTGATCTTGGATGTCAATCGGTCACTATCACACGTCCTCTTGAAATTACGGCACAACGAACAGTGAATCGGAAATCGATCCTGCGTGAAGACGAGTGGCGTTTACTTAGACACCGTTCGATTGACGTTCACTTGGACACGTTGCAAGTAGACACGTTGCAAATAGACACAGAATTTTAGACACGGTTCAATTAGACACGGTTCAATTAGACGGTGCATTTGGACACGTAAGAAAATGCGCACCGTTCATTTAGACAACGTTTATTTAGACACCGTTTATTTAGACACAAAAAGACTTCTTAACACAGACATTTAAGAAGTAAAAATTTTGTTTGCAGTAAACATTATCGTACACGTGTGGGCAGGGAAGGGACTCCACCTCTTTCCCTGCATTCCCTCTCCGTAAAACCCTAACCTGTGTTGCTACTATCATTAATTGTCACTTTTTATTTTGGTTATTTTTTTCCGTCTGTTACATATTCACATAAATTATGACTATTTTTTAGCGTTCAAATACAAAGTCTCTTTGTGTTTAAATAAACGGTGTGTGGCAACACTGAGCAAGGGCTTCCGCTCTTTCTCTTTGCCCCGCCACAGTATCGAATGTGCCGCTCGGTAGCGTTCAGATGTAGAAATTATTATGGTTAATTAAATACAGATACTAGCAGTAGCGTCGGTGTCAAGTAACCATTAAAGACAAGTATCGTGCACGCGTGGAACATTGAGTTATTACAGGTGTGCAAATGCACGTTGCGCAAATGCACGGTGCTCATTTTCTTGCGTGTCCAAATGCACCGTGTCTAATTGAACCGTGTGTTGTGACCGGGAAGTACATAAGAGATTAGGAAATAGTTGAGATCATAACGTGACAAAAAGATAAGATTTAATTAGTAAAGATGGCGCAATCACGCTGAGTAACGTGATTGCAAATTAGGTAAGATAGGCGTTCCGAGAACGGAGCCCCAAATCGTTGCACCAAATCGAAGATAAGCAAGATTTTGCTTGGTCAGTTGAGTGAAGAACAAAGCCGTTTTCGAAAACCGATGTCAAAAATGAGGACGGGCGCGTTGCTCAACGGAGCCCGCGCCACGTCCTGATTGGTCAGAAGACCTGTCCGATAACTGACGCAAATTAGCATATAAGAGACGATAGGACAAAACTGGAGAGAAGTTTCCGAGTCGTCGTAAAGTACAGTAAGCTTTGGAGAATAAAACATCTTGAAAAACCAAGGAGACTCAACACTTTCGCATACCTACAACTCGACAATCCTAAAAAAAACTCAGTATCGCCGTGGTGATACAACAATTGGTGGCAGCGGTGGGATAGATCAAACTTTCGGAGAAAAAAACGATCTATCCGGATTTCGAGCACACAGAAGACGAAGAAGAAAGAGAGAAACGGATACCTCAACGAGAACATCAGGAGGGAGTAGTGAAGTAAATACTCTCGGGTACGCTCACAAGACGAGTTTTATTTTATTTTATTTTTTTAAAAAGAGAAGAATATAAACGTATAAAAAAAACTTATGAGGACGTTAGACTCCGGTATCTGAAACAGAAACACAGAACGCGAGTTAGTAAAGACGTTCAAGAAGTTGAAGTACGAGAGAGACAGAACACCATATCTCATTCTCAAGTTGCACGCGGTGAGCACTGATCTACCGTAACTTAGCAGCGGACGACGACACAAAGCAGAGCAGCGAGAATAGCGAGCTCAAGCGGCAAGGAAAAGACAAAATCAGTTTGGCCTAAAAATAATTTTGGCCTAAAAAGCCGATAAGTCACCAGCCTGAGACAGAGGCACAGGCAACGGCGAGAGCAAGCATCGAAGCAGACGATTTAGAGGCTATGAATACGAGAAGCAGTGCAGAGAAGAAAAGGTAGCTGTTCGGGAAAAACTGTGGGCTTCGAGCAAGGCACAGCGGCATGCGACAACAGCAGCCAAGCAGTCAGCGAGGTAGCAGCGTCAGCGGAAGTCCAACGGCATAGCAGCGTCAGCAGAGATACAGAGGCAGAGCAGCACCAGCAGAAGCGATAGACTTAGACAGCGAGAGAATGATACAACTACTGTAAGTTGACTAAATATTTTGTAATAGCGGTATCTATGTTCGGAAATTGAGGTTTGCGACAACGCGGGATACAGTCCGAGCGGATTGCGCAAACATTGCGGGATCTTTGTACCGGTGCGAGAACCGAGAACCGCACCAGCGGCATTGTACCAGGAACCGGAAGTAGTTACGCAAAATTCGCTAGACGAGGAAAATAGAAATTTATATCCAAACGTGATAATAGAAAGAGAATTTTCGTTCGAACTAGATGGTAGTATTGCCGGTCATTTATAGGATGAAGTAAATCGCGAAGGAGAGAACGGTGGAATTCCGAGCAACTCAAAGATTGTCTTTAGTTTTGTTCGAAAGCGAGTTGTTCCAAAACAACGAAATGGACGCTGACAGAATAGAGCAGATAAAGGACAAACAAGTAATAAAACAAGCGCACGATGATATTAAGCGGGAGATCAATAGAATGCGTCGCGAATTGGTCGCGAGAAACTTTGCAGGACGCGGGGCCGCGGGAACGAACAGTCAGGCTCCTAGGTCCACGGATGTAATATTGCAATAACTGGTGCGTGCAATTGAGTTAGTGCACGTGCGGCTAGATACGTAACCAGTCAAAACGACGAAACGCGCGGGCAACAGGCACGAGAGACGAACGCACTTTCGGACCACGATGTGACGCGCACGACCAAGCAAACAGTTAGATGTGATGTACGGACAAACGGCTGACGATGTAAGGAATCGCGTGGTGCAGACCGGCGGTGGCTTAAAGCTATAAGATGTAATCGGGATGATACGACGTTTACTGGAAAATCGTCCGAGCATATCAGAAAATTTCTAAATGCGTGCGAGTACGCGGAAGGGATGATCAACCCTGCAGAAGAGTTTTAGTCAATTAAAAGCGGAAATACAAGCTATATATTCTGCGAAGCGAAGCACTATGCAGCTGCAGATAGAATTCAACACATTGCGGCAAAGAAGTTGTAAAAACGCACTAGTTTATGAGTAAAGGATAAACTAAACGGCAATGGAGCTGTACGAATCTATGGTAAAAGGCAAAGGGCACACCATAAAAGCAAAGCGCATCATTATGAACACTATTAAAGAGCAAGCACTGCAGCAGTTCCAAATAGGTTAGGTTAGGTTTGAAGAGCGAGGTCAGACTGATAATAAGATCACGCAACTATAGAACGTTGCAAGAACTATAAATGCGGCAAGCTCAGAAGAAAAGGTGGTAGTACCACAGAGCAGCCACATGGGAAATTCTGCAGCAAAGCAAAAAATAGAGAGAAATTATAAGAAGAACGCATGCTTTAAATACGGGAAGATCGGGTCGCACGACGGGCTATGGAAAAAACTGCGGATCAAGCAAAACAACGTTGCCAAAGCCAATCAGAAACCACGTAAATACGGTGGAAAAGCATTGTAATTATTGCAAGAAAACGGGTCATATCCGGGATAATTGCTGGTCGTTGAATAGCAAAAAGTCCACTGCGAAAAGAGAAAAGAAGCACGCTGCAAAAAGACAAAAAGCCGAAGCGACAATAGCAAAACCTCTAGCAACGAAGAGGAGTGCAAAGGCAAAGAGAAAAAGAAAGAAAGAGTGTCAGTAGCCAAAGTGCAGGCGACAGAAATAAATGTTGCGCAAGCGGGACTAAACTTGGTGACAGTGCCGATAAAAGAAACAAAAGGAGGTCAGGTCGAAATGTTGCATGATACTAGAACTACGATATCGTTGCTAAAGGAAAAGTATTTCAAGGACGAAACCTCAGCAAAGGAAGCCAAGCTAGAGCTGACAGGAATCATAGGGCACAAGGCGTGTGTCATTGGGAAGATGAAAGCCACGATATAGCTAAAGAACAAAAAAATAAAGCACATTATTTACATGCTATAAGATGACTTCCTATCAGTTATCCAGGAATTTTTAGATGCGATTTCATAAAAAAACATAAGACGGTGCAAGATTACGACAAAGGAAGGCTGGTAATAGGCAAGGACGCATTGCCACGTTATGGCAATGCGTCCATACCAAAGCATTGTTCTAAAGCTAAGAAACGATAATACGAGCTATTATTGATTAGTAATCAAGTTGGAGTAATCGAAGCAAGAGAGGCGCAACCAGGAGTATTCATAGGATGCTGCTTGGTGCAGCCGGAAAATTACTTGTGCCCGGTAAGTGTGTTGAATACTACAGAAAAAAAAGTAGAGAGTGAAACACCGCGAATAGAAGAATTACCAGAGAAAAAGGAAATAGAAAATGCAGTGATGAGTGCAAATATAGCAGAAATCGAGCTGTCACGCAGTGAGAAGGTGACGAAAGCTCTACGCTTGCAGCATTTGAATAAAGAAAAACGGGAAGTTCTGATGTAAATCTGTGAATCGTACAGCGATATCTTCTATTTGGCCTGAGAGCCACTAAGTAAAACGAGCGCGGTGAAACACACCGTAAGAGTAAAAACCGACACCGCGTCGATTCATGTAAAACCTTACCGACTACCGGAAAAACATAAGAGGGAGATTGACCGGCAAAGGAAATGCTGGGAAATAATATCATCGGAAACAGTAAGAGCGAGTGGAACGTACCACTTTTGGTCATATCAAAGAAAATGGATGCGTCAGGCGTAAAGAAGTTACAAATAGTCATAGATTTCGTTTGAACAATGTTACCATTGGAGACTCATTCCCTCTGCCGAATATTACGAAAATATTCGACCAGCTAGAGAATGTAAAATATTTTTCAACGTTGGATTTGGCGTCTGATTATCAGTAAATTCCGATGAAGGAAGAAGATAAGAAGAACACAGCATTTTCGACGCCGTACGAGCATTACGAGTATAACCGAATGCCCTTCGGTTTGAAAAATGTACCGGCAACCTTTCAGAAGTTGATGAACGCAGTTCTGACGAGGTTGCAGGGAGTAAGGTGCTTTGTATATCTGGATGATATCGTTATCCATGGGGTCAGCCTCCAGGAACACACGAAAAGAATTGTTTAAAGAAGTGTTTAACAGATTGAGAGAACATAATCTCCGGTTACAGCCGGATAAGTGCGAATTTTTTTGCAAGGAGTTGATGTACCTTGGACATAAAATTACAGAAAGTGGAATCTTACCAGACCCAAGTAAAGTGAGTGCAGTGAAGGAGTTTCCTGTACCGAAAAAGATGAAAGAAATACAGGCGTTCATTGGATTGGCGGGGTATTACCAAAAAATCATCGATAACTTCTCGAAGATCGCGAAACCGCTGACGCAGTTATTACAAAAGGGAGCAGAGTACAAATGGGAGTACGAACAGCAGTTAGCGTTTGAGACATTAAAGAACCGGCTGAGCAAAGCACTACTGCTGGCATACCCGGACTTCACGCGGGAGTTCATTGTCACGACCGACACATCGGGTTACGCCATCGAGGCCGTGTTATCGCAAGGCGAGATAGGACGCGATAAGCCGATCGCATACGCGAGCCGAGTATTAAACAAGGCTAAGCGCAATTACAGCATCACCGAGAAGAAGTTACTTGCGATCGTGTGGGCTGTAAAGCATTTTAGGCCATATTTATATATGGAACAAGATTTAAAATTGTGACAGATCACCGAGCGCTAGTCTGGCTGTTTAATATAAAAGATCTCGGATCGCGGCTTGTACGCTGGTGATTAAAGCTAGAAGAATACGACTACGAAATAGTGTACAAGAAAGAAAAAGCTAACACGAACGCGGACGCGTTGAGTCGACGTCCAATGGAAGCAGTATGCACGTGCGAAGCAGAGAAGAAGACAGAGAACGAAACAGTGGAGACAAGTGAGACGCAAGAACTCACAGAGAAAGAAAAGAGACAGATACTATATGAGTATCACAATACGCCGATAGGAGCACACCAGGGAATAGCTTGAACTATAAAGCGAATTAAATTAAAGTATAATTGACCAAATCTAAAACGCGATGTGGAAGAATACGTGTCAAAATGCGAGTCTTGCCAGAAGAACAAGTTAACAAAAAAAAAAAAATAAAAGCATCGATGATAATAACAGACACACCGAGAGAGCCGTTCAAGAAATGCGCTCTCGATATAGTCGAGCCGTTGCCCGTAACGAATAATAGAAATAAATATCTTCTTACGTTCCAGGATAGTTTGACGAAATTTAGCAAAGTGTTGCCGATCTCGAACCAAGAAGCTGCGACCGTGGCAAAAGAGTTCGTCACAAAATTAATTTGTGAGCACGGAATCCCCGGAACAATTTTAACGGATCAAGAGACCAATTTCGTCAGCAAACTATTTAAGAACGTATGGAAATTGTTGCGTATTAACAAGATACAGACTATCGCGATTCACCCGGAAAGCAATGGCGTTAGAAAAATCTCATCAAACATTGGCGGAATACATACGTCATTATGTAAGTGAAGATCAATGTGATTAGGATGAGTGGATTTCGTATGCGATGTTTGCATACAACACGACACCGAATACGGCAACGAGCTTTACACTATTCGAGTGTAGTTCTGGTGTACGGAAGACAAGCGGAGTTGCCGACGGCATTGACGAAACCCTCGTCAATGCAATATAATTTAGACGATTACGCTCAAGAACTGAAGGAACGATTGCGGACCGTAAACCCTGTAGCGAGAGAAAATCTCAAAGAAGAAAAGGAAAAAGCCAAAAGATGCTATGATAGAAAAACGAAAGCATCAACGTTTAAAGTAGGAGACAAAGTACTCGTCTATGATGAAGGTCTACGAAAAGAAAGATCTAAAAAGTTGGAATCACTCTGGATAGAACCGTACGAAATAGTGAGAAAAATGTCTGATGTGACGTACACAATTAAGGCCAGAAGGCGTGTACAAAGCGTGCATGCAAATGGACTAAAGGCTTTTGTTGAAAATTAACTTACCGTTACTCCGAGTCGGAAAGGATGATAACAGGCGGCGGGGTGCGGAGTGGAGGCTCTAGAATCATCACGTCGTCTTCATCGCCGTCTTCGATCGCCTTGAGTCCGTGGTCGTCGAAGTAACTTTGGAAGGATCTCAAGTAGAAGGGCGGCAGTGGCCGCAAGCAGGGAAAGATGTCGTCCAGATTCGGCGAAGCAGGTGGCGGCGGGCGAACACATAGTACCATAATCTCGTCATCCGATGTTGGCGGGCGGCGAACCCTCGGGAGTGTAGGGAGTCCGGGCGAGGCCTTCTGGGCTAGAGGAATCGGCGGAGCCTCCCGAGGTAGATGAACTGCCGGAGAAGGCATCGGGCAAAGAAATTTCCGACACCACACAAGGAACACAATCACACAGCCTAGATAGAAGCTCGCACAGACACGGCACGTTGGACGACATTGCGGGAAATTTTTTTTTCTTTTTGAAAAAATACACGCTCGTCCAAAAAGTAACAGATAGTGGTCAACAGGCACTAACACTTATCGTCGCAAAGAACCGCGTCCCGAGGAAAAAGGTTCGCGGGGCAGCTCAGGTGTAGGTCCGAAATTAAATATAAGAAGCAATTTAAAACTACTTGGATAAACGATTATGAGGGCGTTGCTCGAAGTTCTACCGCGTGTAGGTAGTTACAAAAGAAAACAAATTTTGTTTTAGGATACTTCTGTTTTGCGGCCTGGAGGTTAGCTGCTATGAGATCAAATGGTTTGACCAAAACCCAGGAATTTTTTTTTAACAAATTAGAGAATATTGTAAAATAGAATTATATTGGAAAATAATTGTTAATAGTCTAGATATGAATACGATCAGCGAGCGGCACGAACAGTTTCATAGTTTTATAAAAAAAATGCCACATTACTGCAGGGAGTTAGTAGATCAAGTAGCCAGGGAGATTTGCAACAGCATGATTGCATTAATTAACAAAAAGTATCTATTCGGAGTAATGAATGCGAGCGACGAAAATTAATAAACGACTACTTGAATGCAGTAGATATGGAACAGAAAGTATTAAAGAAGGCGATAAAAAATCAACTTCAGGTTTTAAATAGGACAGTGGTTCACATAAACAGATTCGAGGAAAGGTTACAATACGATGAAGATTTATTGTTAAATGTAATGGAGCGGCTGGGAAAGGCGTTAGACGATTACGCGTCAAATATTAACGGAGTACTTTATGACCGTCAGTGCAGTGATAGCAGATCTATTGAGAGATACCAAACGAATAATAGAGTTCGTATTACACCTCAAACAAGGAGTGATACACCCTGCAGTAGTGTCGCAAGAGACAGCTGACACAGCTAAAGGAAGCAATATCAAAGCTACCTGAAGGAATGCATTTCAAGTCTCGAAACAATATTGGTATGTTATTAAAAAATTAGGCGAAATGATCGCATATGTAGAAAATGCAGAGATAGTGGTGGTACTAAAGTTCCCTTTAGCATCATTTTCGGGAAATGAGATAGTGTGCTTCCTCTACTTGTGCATAGCCACGACAACGTGTACGTATTTGGTGACGGTAAGTATAATTTAATAAGCGTTGACAAAGAGAGAAAGACATATTCACTCTTGTCGAAAGAAGAGTTAAACCATTAAGAAAATAAACGGACATTATTTTTGCGATCGTAGTCTCGCCACGTACTATGTTAATGGTGGATCACCATGTGACGTGCGCATGTATTTGAGGATGGTCCTGGGTATGAGTTAAGCTATTTGGCGACGGAGCAAACCTTGTGGATCGCGTTGGAAAGTCCTAACATGTTTCTGTACTCTACGCATAAGAGCGAGCAAATAACAATTCAGTGCAAAGGGCACGCAGAATACGCAACAATCCAAAGAACGGGTCAGATAACATTAACCGAAGATTGTAAGTTACTGACGCAAGAAATGTTCGTAAAAACGCAGGAAACGACTGGTAACATACGGATGTACCCAAATATAATTTGTCACTACCAATAATCACATCCACGCGAGTAAAAAACTTAACTAGTGTGAAGCTAAAGACTGTGCTAGACGGGAAAGAATTGTCATCGCTAGCGATAAGATAAGCGAGATCGCAGCAAGCGTAGATGATGCATACTCGGGATGGAATGTTCATCCTCGGACGGTATATACGGTCATGGCAAGCGGTACGTTGATTGTAATCGTAGCCATGACAGGTGTAGTTGTAAGACATGTAACAAAGAAAAAAAAGACGGTTGTGGCACGTGGGAGTGCCGATACAAAGAACCGTGTATATGTGATATAAATAGTAAATAAGTAAGGAAATATGTAGTAAAATGTAGTGATGGGTTATGTTAAGTGAAAAAACTTGCGTACAAGTTTTTCTTTTTCCAGCGAGAAGGAGATGTTGTGACCGGGAAGTACATAAGAGATTAGGAAATAGTTGAAGTCACAACGTGACAAAAGGATAAGATTTAATTATTAGTAAAGATAGCGCAATCACGCTGAATAACGTGCTTGCAAATTAGTTAAGATAAGCGTTCCGGGAAATGGTCATTGCACCAAGCCGAAGACAAGCAACCCGCTTGGTCAGCTGAGTGAACAACAAAGCCGTTTTGAGAAACCAATGTCAAAAACGAGAACAGACGCGTTGCTCAAGACGCGGAGCCCGCGCTACGTCCTGATTGGTCAGAAGACCTGACCGATAACTGACGCGAATTAGCATATAAGAGACGATAGGGCAGAACTGAAGAGAAGTCTCCGAGTCGTCGTCAAGTACAGTAAGCTTTAGAGAATAAAACATCTTGAAAAACCAAGGAGACTCAACACTTTCGCATACCTACAACTCGACAATCCTAAAAGAACTCAGTATCGCCGTGGCGATACAACACGTGTCTGAAATTCTGTTACTATTTGCAACGTGTCTAATTGCAACGTGTTCAATTGAACAGTGTCCAAGTGCATCGCTCCCCGCGAAGACATCAGCTATGCGGCGCTGCATGTCGCGACCTGAACTTCTAGCGGCGCGTTATCGACCTATTAGGCCGCGATCGCACGTCGGGTCGCTGATACGCTGTCACGATCTTCCTTAACAGCGCAGCGCCTTTACAAAATCCGGAAGTAATCGGAAACTTCTCTAACTGAAAGATCTTACGATCTAGATTTTCCCGACTCGCTTTATGCTCGCGAACGGGCCCATCTCCTTCTCAGTCGCAGGAAGTCTGGCCAAGACTTTCCCGCAGGAAAAGAAATTCCGGTCTCCGCGAGATTTTCTGGCGCACGGTGTCGGTGCATCCGGTGAACTTTCTCCTCTTCTTTGGCTCCGCTGCACGCCGTTTCAGTCCTGATGCTATCTCGCTGCCTCTCTAATCCGCTCTCAATAATTAGCTGGCGATGACGAACTGCCTCCAAGCTTTGCTCACCGCCAAATTTTACACAAAAGAATGCGAATCTCGGCGTCCAGAGAACGCAATCGCAATACAAATATGCAATTTTCAGCGTCCTGAAAATGCAATAAAATGACGAACGAATGCTACGTCCGGTCTGACACAAAATGACACAAAAAGAAATACAAAAAACCTAACAAGTAAAGACGGAAATCGTCTCTCTCTTAACAAAATGTATCCTGAGAGGAGACGACTTCCCGACTCTTTATCGAAATCATTATTTAATAGCTCCAGTGACTGGCGCCAAAAGGGCGTCACGTCACGATGTGTACATATATATATATATATATACGTGTTCACATGTACATCTCACATGTGAGTTTTTGAACTGAAATTTCAATTCTTAAAATCATATAGGTTGCTATATTTACACCACATATATGAGAAACCTCGTATACCCCCTTAATTTTTAAAATATTGCGAAAAAAACTCCTCAGATAGGAGTCGAACCTGGAATCTCCGGCTTTCTGAGTTGTTGCCTTCCTTGTTAGGCCACCGAGGCATCTGGAGTTTGTCTCGCAATATTCGCACATATATCGAAGATAGTCTGATAATTTGATAACGCCTTTCTTTCACCAGTGTGATTTTAATAAAAACAATTAATAAAGAATCTTTAAGCTTTTGAAAGTTTCTAAACTGAGAAATACAAATACAGTCATGAGAGCCGTTTGCAGGATGTTGTGCGGCAATATTCGTGTATATATGTGTACATATATATATACATGTTCACATGTAAATTTTACATGTGAGTTTTGAACAGAAATTTCAATTCTTAAAATCATATAGGATGATAGAATTGCATCACATATATGAGAGATTTAAAAATTAGGGGAGTCTCTCATATATGTGATGCAAATGTAGCATCCTTATGATTTTAAGAATTCAAATTTTAATTCAAACCTCACGTGTAAAATTAATTTACACGGGAACAAATATATATATGTATTCATATATATTGTATATACACGCGTATTTCCGCACCATCCCGCGGACAGCTCTTATGACCGCGTATATATATATATATATATTTTGTAGTTTAGAAACTTCAGAAGCCTAAAAATTCTTTATAATTGAAAAATTATATGGTTGTTTTTTTTGTTTTTTTTTTTTATTGATGCCTTTATTTTTTTTTATGAATATTTAGGGCATAAGCATTTGCTCGAAAACAAAGAGTCACTCTAGAAAAATTAAAAGCATATTCGCAATCAGAAGCCCGTAATTATTCAAAATCGACTCATACATCTTTGGCAACAGATTGACTGTTCTCCAATGTTATTATTTTGCGATCAAACTAAATTTTTGTTTACAATTTTACTTATGCGACATAAAAGTGATATCTTTTATCTCAAATGTATTTATATTTATTGGTACGGTTTTTTTCATATACACATTATCATATTATAAATCAGTAAATTTACTATAGATAATTATTATTATTTATAAATGTATGAAATGTAAATTTATGAATTACAATAGTTAGAAAGAAATAATTTCATTTCAACAATTAGAATGCCAAAGTGCGTGACTTAGTTTTTATCTATCAAAAATATTATTTATATTCAATTTAATGATTTATAATATGTTAATTGTGTATATAAACAAATCGTACTATAATAAGTATAAATTCATATTATAAATAAAACATAGCACTTTAATGTGGTATAAGTAAACCTAAAAAACACTGTAGTTTGGCCGCAAAAAAAAGGATAAATATGGCCAAAAACGCCAATTTTCAGCTATATTTTCTCGGAAACCTGACGTGATAGGCCAATTTCACCGCTTGATTCGTTTTTTGCGACCAAAAATCCATTAGAAAATACTTTATTTATTGAGATTTCTCAAAAACAAGTTATTTTTGTAGAAGTGTGTGACAGATGGTGGATACATATACGAGCGCGGTGGAGGAAAAATGAGAAAAAAAAAACAATAAGAGTGCCCCGCAAACAATTTTTGACTGCGCAGACTTGTCAAATAAAAACAGTTTCCTGAAACGCTACAACAAGGAAACAATATCGAGCAAAAATTAGGATGTATTAAGCATTAAAAAAAGAAAAACTTTTACAATAAAAATAAAGGCAAAACGTTTCGGCTCGCAC